>JACEGR010001915.1:0-146679 GCA_014170235.1 Listronotus bonariensis
TGGAATCTAAGCCACTAAATATTTCTACATAATCATATCCACAGTCTTTTTCATCTTCAATATCAAATGTCAAAAATGACAAATGAACATTGTATCCCATTGGTGACTCTATCGTCCAGTCACAATCAGCCCTAAAAAATCAGTAAACAACCATTTTGTAAAAATAAAAAATGTAATTTTTTTAACTAATCAACCGATTTGACTAAACATTAATAATTTATTAGCTATTGTCTGCTATTATACATCTAAGCTAAAATTTGCTTGGCTTGGGATGTAAACCTATTTGGTGTTAAACTAGAAAATAACTTGGCTTGCAGCAAAACAGATTCTTTTAACTTAGTTTATTTTTTATCGTTAAATACCGGTTTACGCAACAAACGTGGTCGAACCAGTTAAACTTTAACAAGTGTTTTTTTCTAAGTATGGATTCGGGTGCCTTAAAAGGCCTACATGCTTAAATTTTTTTATCGTCGTTTCTTATTAACTAAGATTTTAAAAAGAAAAATAAATGACTGTGGCCTTAGGTATAATTTAAGGGAATCTAAAAAATACCATTAATCTGTGTGCAGGGTAAAGGTACTTACATCGCCCTTGCAATTAGTATAAACCGCATATTTTACCATTTATTTGTAAAAAAATAAAAAAGAAAATCAAACAAAAAATTGGCCTCATTGCCTTATTTGCTTTAGTTAAATATTTATAAGAATCATTAGAAAATAAAAACTTGTGACATATTATCTTTTGGTATCAAGTTATGGATCCAAATAATGGCCACACTAGTTTAGTAAAACCTTCCAGCCGTACAGCATTGACAGGGTTGTCTGTTTTACACCTGCAATGTGACATTTTGGGGTGGGCGCCATTACCCGACGGGCACCACTACCCTACTTTTCCTTACTAGTTTTTGTTCTCTTACCTATTATCATAACTTGAACTTCCAAATTTGGCGTGCGAGTAAATATGTTTTTTATCCAAAGTTGCTTGCAACATACCACCACACACCGTAGAATGTGAAGCCCAAAACCCATTGCGTTGCACACTTGCGTCAGATCTACAAAATATTTTCGATAATAAAAAAAATAGTTCTTTAGAAAAAAAATAAAAATTAGGTTGTTTTAAGAAAAAAAAAAGGTTTTTAAATGGTTATTTTAATTTTTATTTAAATCAGTTTTGATTATTCATAGTTTCTAAAATCACTAGTTGCATTTATAACCACCAACCAAAAAATAACTGAAGAAAAATATTGTTTCTTTACCTGAATGTCAAATAAAGTTGATTTCCACTTGCAACAATCATGTGAGGCAATTTCGATCCGCAAAATCTTCCTAAAGATGGCGCTTCAGGTGAGGATCCGTCGTAAAAATCAACATGATCGTAGGCGCACTCTTGATGAGGTTCAAGTTCGAAATATTGAAAGATAATCCGTACTCGATGACCAGGTGTAGTACTAAAATGCCACACACAATCCTAAAAAAAAAAAAGATAATATGATTGAAAACTTGAAATAGAATGGGTAAATATTGTGTTAAAACTCAAAAAAAAATATTTGGGTAAGTTTTTTTTTAATGTTTAGTGAAGGGATCTCAGAAACCGCTGCAGCTACAGACATGGTTAAATGGGAAAAAAATTGCAGTTTTTAGAGCTTAGTTTAAATAACCTTTTGTTTCGTCCAAAAACTCATGGCTTACTAGATATTTTTAAAAAACCGTTTTTTCCAAAAATCATCTTAACAAAAAGGTAAAATCCAATATTTAATATAGTAGTCCGTTTTTGAGCTACGACATAAACTTGCATTTTGCAATGGAAACCATAGTTGGCTATGACATTTTTGAAAAGGCCTTTTTATAAGCTCTTTAACGATGTATAACAAGATATACTTTAAATTAAAAAATAACGTGGTTTTGGACCCAATAATTCTTTAATTTGTATGTTTTTTTAGTTGGCCGCGAAAAAAGTGAACTAGTACTATTGAAAATTCCTTTTCTTTTTTGACACCCTTTGTTGGTCATTTGTGTTCCTTGAGGAATTTTACAGACGTTTCGCCAAGATTGAACTAGGCATTTTCAATGCTATATACTGACTGGTGTCAGATGATTGACTGAGGTTTCGGTTTGTGGTGTCGCCTTTTATACGGTTCTGGGATCAATGATTGTACCGCTTGGCTGGTCTCGGGGTCTGCTCTGTGTTGGAGATGTGTGCATTCGCCTGTGTCTCGTCGTTACTTGTTGTTGGTCGTGGTCTTTCAGGTTCTTCTTGTGGTAAGAGGGTTTTCCAAGCTGCTGATAGGTGTAAGGTATCATTTCTTACGTTAAGTTTACATATCTTTGGAATTGCAATGGATAATTTTCCATTTAAGTTTGATAATGAATATCACAAAAACAAAATGTTGCGAACAAACATTGATTCACGTTCGTAATTAGCGCCCCAAAACCCCAAAAACCTCATAAGGAAAAAATCCATCAAATACAGCGTGGTCTCCTATAAGTAAACAATTAAAAAAGAGGTAATAAATAACTCTATAAATTAGGACCAGGGTCGGATTTAGACGTGTGGAGGTCCTGGGGCAATCTTCTTGAGCGCTCCCCCAAAAAAAAAAAAATTGAAGAGCAAAAGAAAAGGTCCTCTCAGCAATACATAAGTCATGAAATTTTGCACCCTAAAAAAAAAAGTCTTTATCAATAAATATTTAACTAACTTGTAACTGGAGACTCATAAATTCGTCGTGAGGGCCCCGGGACAGTTACCTCCACCTGCCTTTCCCTTACATCTGGCCCTGATGGAACTATAATGAAGTATGGGAAAGTATAAAAAAGTATTGGAAAGTATGAGAGATTATAGGGAAGTATAAGGAAGTAAAAAGAAGTATGAGGAAGAATGGGGAAGTATGGAGAACTATGGGGAAGTATAAGGAAGTATGCGGGAGTTTGAGGAAATATGGGGAAGTATGAAGAACTATGGGAAAGTATAGGGAAGTTTAACGAAGTATGGGAAAATATGAAGAGTGCACGTCGAATTTATGTCTTAAATCAGAATGACCCATATATGTTTTAAAAAAATGGTACGCCACTGCATTTTCCAAAAAAATAATTTCTCATTTAGTTTAGAACAAATTTGATAAAGCAAGGGGAAGTATAGGGAAGTATGGGGAAGTATAAAGAAGTATGAGGAAGTATGGAAAAGTATGGGAAAGTATGAGAAAGTATAAGGAAGTATAGGGAAGTATAGAAAAGTATGAGGAAGTATGGGAAAGTATGAGAAATTATGGGGAAGTATGAGACGGTATAAGGAAGTATGGGAAAATATGAGGAAGTACGGGAAAGTATGAGGAAGTATGGGAAAGTATGAGAAATTTTGGGAAGTATGAGGCGGTATAAGGAAGTATTGGAAAATATGAGGAAGTATGGGGAAGTATGAGAAAGCATGGGGAAGTATAAGTAAAAATATAATTTACGCCCAACGAAGTAAGCGCAGGTCGGCTAGCTCATGTATAAAATAATACTACGTACTTGCATTTACTTTTTTGAAAACAGGGACCCATAAATTCGTTGTGGGGGCCCCGGGGCAATTGCCTTGCCTGCTTTCCCCCTTCCATAAACCCGACCTAATTATGACGAACTTATTAACGAGATTGCAGAAATAAAAGTAAGAACAACTGCAATATAACTTATTAGTCTGGGTATATTTGTTTTAGAATTATTGTTTGTTTTAATAAATATTGTTTATTTAATATCTGTACAGGTATATTATTTTCTTTTTTTTTTGGAACACGATAATTAAATAGAACTACATACTATATGCTTCAAAAACAAAGTACATACTAAACGCAAAGTACGTGTCATGAATGAAAAACAGGCCCGGAATTACAATGTTGCTTAGGGCCCGCTTTAGCATTAGTCCACCACTGGTTGGGCAAAACAATGTATGACACTTTTATCTTTTTTTTTTTTAATTATACTTAAACCTACCTTTCTTGCAGGATAATAATCGGGATAATTGGGACTACCTAAGGTTCCAGTCGGAGTTGATATTTCATATTTGCAACCTCCTTCTTTACAATCACGTCCGTTTTCGTGAAGAGTATATCCATTGTGACAGGTACAAATATACGATCCAAGTGTATTTAGGCACTCATGTTGGCAGTTACCATGGTTGTTAGCACATTCATCCATATCTAAAAACCAAAATTTTCTAGTTTATTGGAGAAATAAACAATAATACTACTTGGCTTTAGACCGTAAAAAAAAATTGTGTGGAAATTTCGGAGGCTTTCCATTAACATGTAATATTATGTTTTTATTTTCTAGTTTTAATTGTGTTTTTATGTCTGTTTTATATCCCTACCGGAAAAAATACTGCCGCAAACCCTGTTTTCTGTACACTAGTGTCGGAATAAAACACTAATCTCATGACATTGCTTTCTGACGTTATAAGTCCAGGAGCTCTGGAACCGCAATAAGATCCATGTTTTTTCATTTTTCCTTCTTTCAGTTTACTATAGATGTCTATTCTGTCGTATTCGCATTGCTGTTGTTGTGGATTGTTATTCCTAAAACACAGAGTAAAAAGCTCATAAATCCAAGAATAGTATTTGCAAATCTTTCTTATTAGGCTGTAAAAATTACAATAAGAATATTAAAAAAAACGTCTCCATTTAATATTAATTAAAAATATATGTATCATCATTAACAAAGTTCTGTATGAGTACTAACTTAATAATAAAATACAAAATTTAGAAAAACAAATCTAAATTAAAATTCAGCTTCTTTTAATTTTCAAGATGTAATGTTTTAAAAAAATGATTTTAAAAAATACAAATTTATTTGGAATACTCACCCTTCAAGATCAAAATGTGTAAAATTCAAAGTAATCCTGTACTGAGGCTGCGCTACTATCTCCCAAACACAGTTTTTGTTAAATGGATACAAGTCTGGGAAGGATGGTGATGTAATTGTTCCATTTGGTACATCGAATACTCCTCCACAAGCATCTAAAAATACAATTATAGAAAAACGTGAATAAAAAACTATATTTGACATTAACCCTTTAATTTTACAAAACATCTTAAGCTCCTTTTGCCAGATTAGTACCTATAACTTGAATACAAAAATCTACCTTCGCAATTTTTTCCGTCAGAATGCAATTCATAGCCAATTCTACATGTACAGATGTAGCTGCCAAGGGTATTGACACATTGTTGAGCACACCCATGGTTGACTTTTGAACACTCGTCATATTCTTTCATTATAGTAGCTGAGAAACCTCCCTTCTGCACTGAGCCATCTGATACGAACTTGACCAACATATGATTTGAAGTAGATATGACATCTGAAGGCACTTTGTGTCCACAGTAAACTAAAAAAATATTACTTTTTTAGATACCCATAGCATATGTTTATAAGAGGAACATCCATTAACTGTTAAATAAAACCTTTTTCTTCAACTCTCATAGATCCTGGAATATGGTTTAGGTCCTTATTACGTAAGCAACTCTTACCTTTTATTATTGGTGACTCCAATGTAATTCCATTACGTATCTCTACGTAGTCATAAACACAGTTATCATGGTTTTCGACATCGAAACTTTGAAACTTAAGGGCTACTTGGAAATTTTCAGGAACTGTTATTCTCCAGATGCATTCCTTGTTCGGCTGATATTCTTCTGGATAATTAGGAGATTCCAGGTGGCCTTCCGAATCTATAAAGAAATCTCCACCACAGACAGCTAAAAAGTAAACAAATATAAAATTTTATCAGAGTTAATATAAATAGCGTTTTCCAATGTCCTTATTTGACATATTATTGTTAAAAAAACTCTAGATGGCTTAAAATCATTACCTTCGTAATTAGCAACAAATCCTTTATGTCCTTTTGGTCTTTTACTAACGTACGTTACCAACATTCGACTACCAGTAGAACTAATGGAAGGTACTTGACCAGTACCACAGAAAACGCCTAAGACAGTAGATTTGTGCCAGTATCCATCTCGAACCTAAAATAAACATAATTTAATATGTATTTTTTTTAATTTCACGGTGTTAGTATAAGCCCAAAGACACTTAAACGACCCCGCACACACCTCATAAAGTACCTATTAACCGAGGGCACAACTTCATAAGGTTTGTGCGGGGTCCTTTAAAGCACCCGAGCGTAATTTTTGACCAAGTTAATAAGTATAAAATATAAAAAATCGAAAAAAACATAGTCACATGAAGTCTGGGACTATCATTTCATTCCTTGATTAAAATTTTAAATTTTATACTGTGGGTTTATACATATACATTGTACTCATCACATACATTACTAACTGAAATTTATTTATTATTTGCTTTTTTGTTTTTGGTTCCTTGAATTTTTATAATTAGATTAACAATAAAGAACGGAAAGCCTGTACGTACTTCTACATAGTCGTCTTTACAATCCGGAGACTTTTCTATATCCAATCCAGTAATATTTAAAACAATTTTTTCTCCATGCGTGGCAGTTATTCTCCATTCACATCGCAAACCATCTTCTGTTATTTTATCAGTAAGATACGATGGAGGTCCAAAAGTAGCTGCATTTTGCTGATAGGTTCTTCCACATTCTACAAGAAACATATATTTAACAACAAAATATAGACTTTCATAAACTTGATCCCAAGTATTATTACACGGGTCCTGTGTTTTGATGGTATTTCTATTAAAATATACAAGAGTATATGAAATATTTTTGTACTTATACACTTTCCAGATGAATTAAAGTTTTTTATACCATTAAATTATGTACAAAAATTATAATTTAATTTGTTAAGGTAGTGGTACTTACTTGGACATTTATATAACAAATTTGTCTGAGCAATGTCCCCTTCACTGAGCCTTACCCTCTGTCCGATTTCAGGTCTTTTTCTTCCAGGTATGTCAACGGGTTGAATAGTATCAAGAAATGTGCCTTTCGAAAATGTGTTTCTAGCATAGTGCATGATAGAGTCGTAATCGTACGTCAAACCTAGGGAGTTAACTTCTTCATCGTTTAGCTTATTAAAATTGTATTCCTGTCCTAAAAAGTCACCTAGTTAATTATAGGTATAAAACAATTATCCAACGTTCTCATAAAGGTGAGGTATTGTACAGCAAATATATTAAAAATTCTTTTTTTTATCTTTGGACAATCCACGAGGGCTGAAAGCCTAAACACTAACGTACCGTGGGTATCTTAAGCACGCAGGTAAAAGAAATTTTGTCAACACGGGCCTTAAAAATTTGAAGATTTTGAGGAGAGGAAAAGACTTCCGCGAGAATGTTCCACAATCTAGAAACTCTAGGGATAAAAGAACCAAGGTTTACGATTAGGGGGTTTGGTGGTTTTTTGATGTGAGGTACATAGGTTTCAATGCCCAATAGAATTGACTAAGTCAGTTGTTTACAGATTTTGTGAGAATCGTGAGAAGAAAAGCAGATGGTGTCTCAGGGGTACGTAGCAAGTCCCTAAATTTCGGCTGCTCTTCCTTAAGGGTCAGTTTTTGAAGAGCCTAGCCAATCCTTTTATGCCCATTGAAATCGCCTAGCACGATTACATTAGCCGTTGGAAACTGGAAAATGATACTGTCGATCTTTGTTGAAAAAAGTCAAAGAATTCAATATAGAAATTGTCAGCTGGAGACCGGTACAAACAACAAATAAATTTAGTAGAAGACCGGAAAGTTTAAGCCAAGGACATCGGGCCTACCCGATTCATGATTGGAAACTCGAGCACAAGCCAGATCGTTGCGAACGTAAGCACATACGCCCCCATGTGGGCGGCAAAGACGAAATAAGTTCGTAGCCTAGGAAAAGAAGGTGGCTAGTTGAAGTTTTAGAACTTATTAGGGTCTTCGTTAGAAACAATATGTGTGGCTTAGATGACTGAAGGTGATGGTGAACAGAGTTTATATAGGTGTTAAGCCCACAAATATTTGCAAATAAAATTAAATTTATTGATTATGGCCCCCAGGATGCAGCAAAGCCTGGGGTTTGCTTTAAAACTAAAATTTTGACGAATTTTTGGGAAAACCAATCTTAGCATGAGTAATAAAAATGTTTACAGGTTTTTTACAACAATACTTACCACTCATAATGTTTTCCCTAATAATGTTGACATGATTATCTCTGTCAGGTCTAGTATGTTCATGCCAGAAACCTACCACGTGACCTAATTCGTGTACAACTATGCCAAACTTGTCGCAGTTTTTTCCTATACTTATTGCTTGACCACCATTTCCTCTTTTACCAACAAAGGAGCAACATCTAAAAAAACATTTAAAAAACAATTATTTACCAAGTGTTCTTTATAATCTCAATTATATAGTATAAATCTGAAAAGTAACCAATATCAAGAAACAATTTTTTTCTTATTTTTATTTTTTTAAAACATAAAATCTTTTATATCAAAAGTATGTTTAACTTACCCACATGGCCTCTCCGTAAAAATTATATAATTTTGATGTTCATCCCGATTTCTTTCCACAAATTTGACACAAGTAAAATTTTCCCAATGTCGCATGGCCTGCTTAAAAAGAGCCTTATGCAGTCCACTAAAGTTACCATCTGAAAGAAAAATAAATAAATGAAGCTTAATTAATATCTTAAATACTAAATAAAATATAAAGAAAAGAAATTCATTATGTCTTAAACACCTAAAAAGGTGCGTAACTGATAGATTTTTAGATATTCCATCATCATTTTATACACAGAAGACCCAGGAGTACCAAATTTTGAGTGTATCCTTAAAGTTTTTAAAGAAAAGTACTTTTTAGAAACCGGGACACGAACTTTAATGGATTTACATTACAAAAACGAATAAAAAGCACTGTTATACTAACCTATTTCGTATGGAATAACTCCATAGTCCCATACCCTCTCCTTTCTAGCTGTAGCTGCCCTGGTCACTCTTCTTAATGGTTCCACGTTTTCAGTCGATTTTCTCTTTAAATCAAAATTCGGCTCAAATTCGTGAATTGGTGTTTCTTGAAAGTTTTCAAAGGACTTTTTGTGATGGTTGGTGAGATTCTGCCTAAAATTATGTTTGATTTGATAATGTAAAAACAATTTGGTTGTTACTAAAAATGAATACAAAATCGATTTTATTAAAAGCATCAAAAAAACAACAGATAATTTTAAAACGGGACCAAAAAGTAAAGAATCATATTAAAAATACTAAAATTTCAAGTCTGTCTTGTTATAGTTTGAATTAATATTTTTTTTTAATGTAAGGTAATTCCTGGTTATTGGATTATTCTGTACAAACGGTCTTAATAAATACAAAAAATAAAATAAATATACCTTAATTTTTTTCTATGTTTCCGATTTTGATGCCTCTTTTTTCTTCGATGTTGACCATCTACCTCTTCAGCATTTCTATTTCTATTTCTTTCAGTTTTTTTACCTTTAGAATTGTCTGGTTGAGTAAAACCATACACACTTGAGTCAGTAGTAACTTTTCTGTAATTAAAACCACTACCAGAAGGATACCCTTTTAGAACTTGACCATTTTTGTGAGACGACCCTGTATAAACGTTGTCAAATGGGTCATTATTTGTTCTGGAAATTAAAGTGTCTGCGGGTTGTTTAGTTTTTTTTCTTATATAATCTGTCAGCCCTTCTTCTTCAATTTGAAGACCTTCTAATACCTAAAACCCAAAACATGTATATCAATAGTATAGTAAATATCCCGGGTTCAAGATTACTAGCAAGCCTAATATTTTCTTAAAAAGTATTACACGATTTTAAAATTTTGATTAGGTGTATGTTTGGATAGTAGGCAGACTTCTGTTCATTCAAATTTCATGTGCCACATTCGGTTTAACCAGATGTCCTTTTAACTTTGCTATTTTAAATGGAACACTCTACATATTTTTTAATATCAATTCTACAGGCAACTCAAAGAAAATACCTATAATGTTATACCTACCTTAATTAGGTTTTGAGAAAATGACGTTCGAAAATATTATGTCAACTGACATTTTTATCGAGTTTTTAAAAACAAATGATGGTAGATAAGGGCTAATGCAATTTTTTACACATAATAAATATACCTTATATATTCTGTTACCGTTAAAATACATTTTCCGTTTTTACCGGAATTGCCACAGAAATTGACTTTCCGCAGTAAAGCACTTCAATAATTCAAATGAAAAACACTACCTTAAGCCTTAAATTAATACCTAACACTTATTTCTCGATCTTTTTTATTAATTATATTTTATTTCCAAACCTAATAGTTTTTAAGTTTATAATAGTAAAACGTTAAAAAATATGTTTTTTTCGCTATTTTCTTGGTAGCCTAGCATTTTACTACAAATATATTAAAAACTATTAGATTTAGAAATAGAATATAATTAACAAAAAGATTGAGAAATAAGTATTAATTTTCAATTCAAGGCTTAAGGTGGAGGTTTTCATTTGATTTATTGAATTTCTTTAATGCCGAAAGTCAATTTCTGTGGCACTTCTGGTAAAACCGGAAATTTTATTTTTACAGTAATAGAATGTAAGGTCTATTAAATATGTATAAAAATTGCATTAGTTCTTTTCTACCATCATTTGTTTTTAAACAAATCGATACAAATGACGGTTAACATGACATTTTCAAACGCCATTTCTTGGGATTGTCTGTAGAATTGATTTTTAGAAAAATGTATAGGGTATTCCACTTAAAATAGAAAAGGTAAGAGCACTTCCGGTTAAACCGGATGTGCCGTATAAAATTTGAAGAATTAAAAATTAGCATCCTATTCAACCATATATCCGATCAAAATTTCAAAAGCGTGTACCACTTCTCAAGAAAATTAAAGGCTTGCTAGTAATTGCGTGGGGACCCGGTATTTTTAAATTTTCTATACAAGGTGTCAAAAAATTATGAGAATGGCAAATATATCAAAAATTAAGGGCTATAGAAAAAGGGTAAAAAAAATGTATAAAATCAATAGGGGCATAGGTGATTTTAAGGTCAAGTTGACTTATAGTTGACTATAAATGAAAAACCCCATTTTTTAATTCATAAATATAAAGCCTAAAAATTCTACATATAACAGTACTAATAAAATAAGTATAAAAATCACCATGGTTACATTTTTCAAGCTCAAATTATTTTCTTAAGATTTTTTTTTTTGAACCTCAAAACAATAATGATGGCATTTGACTCTTAACTTATTACTCATATTATAAGCACAGTTTTCTTGGATTTCTAATTCTTTTAATAAAAATGGGGGCTCTTTTTGAATAAAATTTATTTGACCTTAAAATAGCCATCAATTCCATATTCAAGGTCAAATCAAAAATCGCCATAAGATGTCCCATTTGATTTCAAACAGCTTTTTCCGTAGCCCTTAATTTAAAAAATATTTAAATTTTTTGAATATTCAGGTTGTTTCAGGTACTCATTTAATTACCTCCTGTTTGTATTTTTCAACTTCTTCCTGTAGTAACGAGTGTTTGATTTTCGGTTTTTGAGTGTGACTTTCTTCGGGTACTGCAATATCTCCTTGAAAATTTCCTAAATAAAAAAATAAATTTAGCATTAGCATTTACTTTAAAAAAAAACAGCCTTTGAATAGTATAAGCAGAAATTAAAAAACTGTTCAAACAAGGAAAGAAGAATAACCATTTTGGTTTTAAACAGATTTTTTTAATCTTATAAAAATATAAATGATTCATTTTTGGACTACCGACATTATTGCAATTTTTTAGGATATACAGTGTGTCTACGTAAGTTGGTTTCATATGAGAAACTTATTATTACTAATTTTACGAAAAAAGTTATTTTTTGTAAAAAGTTCTGCACGGTCCAAAACCTAAAATACAATCATTAGATATCCAATTGTGTCAGTCATCTACGAGGTTGGGCCAAAAAGGTAATTTTTGCTAAAGAGTATAGTACCTGTATTTTGGCTAATATCGCAAATCGTTATAAAGGACAGATGTTTAGAATTAAAAATACTTCTAAATATGCAATATTGTTTATTTCCAAAAAAGAATGTTGATTTTTTTTCGCGAAAATCGAGAAAATTTAAGTTTGTACTTTAGTGTATTGTACATTCTTCATGTTTTGATAACAAAACATTTAAAAAGTTTATTTGAAACTGAACTGAATAACTTTTTTCGTAAAATTTACAATAAAAACTTTCCCATATGACGCCAACTTACGTAGACACACTGTATAATATTTATTTAGAAATTTAAAACTATACAGTCTTTTCAAAAGTAAAATAAAATATTTGAGAAGGCGATTCCTGGGTTTATTGCAAAAAAAATCTTATATAAAATGTCCTAACTTTTGAAATACAGGGTGGTAAAGTTATCAACAAAATCTTTTTTTTATATCAATAGCGGTGGGTTATGGCCAATTTGATGAGCACACCCGCACCATAGGTAATAACCAATGTTTAAAATTTTATTTAGGCCTCCTATTATGAGTAATTAATTCATTTTTAAAGCTATTATGTTAAAAAAATAACGAATAGAGTGATTTTATTGACTGTAATAATCAACAATTAAAAACAAATTATTAGTATATTGCACAATGGTGCGGGTGTGCCCGTCAAATTGGCCATCACCAGCCGCCACAGTTTTATAGTATTTATGAAACCATTTTAGATATTTTAATAAAATATAGTACACAACTACTACATAAGAAAAGGCATTTCTTTTTATATTTTTTACTTTCTCCAAAGACGTTTAAACTAAATTTTAACAAAATACTTTTAAAGAAAAACAGGCTGCACTACTTTTTTATTCAAAAAAATATATTTTGTAAATTTGTATTTACTTCTAAGCAAATTGAATCTCTCGATTTTTTTTTTTTTCGTCCGACCTATGTTTCTTGCTATAACGTGAATATTGATAGATGTCTTCTTGTCCCATCTATTTAGCGTGTGAAATTTGGGGTTTGAAATACAACTCCGATTTGGTCACAAAATGGTCGTAAATGGTCACTGTGTGACGAAATGGTCATCCATACACCAACTTTTACAGCGTGTTTAAAATATCAAGGTCATCAAATTGATCATATATGGCTCAATCAAAAGATGCAATTATTCACAAACTGGTCAACATTGATCAATATAATTAATTAATTGGTCAGCAGAATTAAAGCAGTTCTTTATTAAATGAAGATATTCAAGGAAAAGGAAATTGCGTGAGCGAAAATTAAAAATTTTATTTTAAAAAACAAATTCTGAAAGCTATTATTAATTAGACAGTTGGTCATAGGTATTTCATTTTTGGTCAAAGATACTGAAATAAATATAAAGACTTTATTATTTCAAGGTCACTAATTGACACATAAATATATATTACGCACCTCAAAATCAAAATTTGGTGATCGTTTCATGCTGAGACAATTGGTCACGAATTGGTCGAAGTAATTAGTCAGGAGTAAAATAGAATTAAGAGAAGTTAAACCAATTCATTAATCATACTGAGCAATGTTGACCATTGTGTGACCAATTGGATTCTTTTTGATTTGGCCATGTAAATTTCACCCGGAAAATCGGGTGTAAAAATAGCATAGAAATATTCATTTTGTCAAAATTTTAAAAATATATTTATTTCTATTTTTTTGCAGCAACAAATTAGCAATAAAACGATTCATTTTTATTCAATGTATAACACTTCTTCAGCCAACTTAATGGAAAGCTGAAACCGTTACCTATTTCTTAAAATCGTTTATTTGGCAACCAATTAGCAACCAAAAAGCAACAAATTCCGGCGTTTTTTTAAATTTCGCCGATTTTCTATTGCAAGTTTTCCGGACCTAAAACAAAGCGATAGATTTATATGGGTAATCATGTGGCAAAATTTATATTTTTGTTCGGTCCCAAAAGAAACACCTTTAAAATCAAAAACTGGCAAATTATTTTCTTGTTTTAATTTTCTTTCACATTCATAATTTACAACATAACGTTTAATGTTATCAACCTATTTTAATTAAACATGTGGTCTGTTTATTTCAAAATTTAAATATGTTGTCTGCAGTGGAAACATAATTCACGCAAATGTATGAATGCATATAGCTTTATGCAGATTAATGAATTTAGATAAATTTTAATTCGAAATTATTGTAATCACAATCAATGTTTTACATGATTAGTAATTATTGAAGCTAGTTAGCGCTTTAATTGGTGATTAAAAACATAAATATTCAGCAACGTAAGCTGATTTCGGTACAGTTGTTGTTGTAATTAAATGTGTGTTGAGTATTCATTCAAATATTGAAACTTAAAATAATATATAAAAATAATAAACAATATAAAGATATAGATAATTACGTTATAAATTCAAAACACATAAACAGCCCTATTTCTTTTTAATTAAAAACACCAGAAATCTCATTCTTTGCCTACTTAAGGTACGCGCACATACTACGGCATCGGACAGAGGGTACGGATAGGAATAAAGTAGTCCCAGTAAAATTAAAAGTAACAGCGCATATACAGAGTTAGTAAAAGTTTGCAACTCTTAAAAATATTTAAAAGCGCTATATTTACCAAATTTTTTACCCAAGGTGTTTTGGACATGTGAAATTTAATAGTGATATCAGCACTGTTGCCAAATTTCCCAATTTTGTACTGCACGCACTTTTTAATTTTTTTAAAATAAAATGCCCCATTTATTTTTATTGCATTAAATTAGGCGGAACAAATTGAGTAAGTTTTTTCAACAATATTTTTTATTAGTTGCCGAGATATAATACACTACACTTTTAGCAAAAAGTACGTTAGCGCCTAAATATCCTTAAGACCGTTAAAGCTGTGTTTACAAAATTTGGTATGTGGGGGTTTTGTGATATAGTGACATCAGCATTGTTGCCAAATTTTAATGAAATTGCGGACTTGTCATATCTCAGTAACTGGTAAAGATCGAATTTGGAATCCTACGAAAGTTGGCACGCTTCTTTTATTGCGATTAAAATAAATATTACTTTTTATTTAAAATAAGAAAAATATTACTTATAGAACTGAAAAATTTGGCAACAATAACCATATCACTATTTAATTCCACTTGCTCAAGAACCTTCCAATACCGAAATTTGTAAACGCCGCTTAAACGGTTTTAATGATATGTAAGCCCATCTGAACTTTTTACCTAATATGTGGTGTAGTCATATCTTAGCAGCTAGTAAAAATGAACTTTTAAAAATTTATGGACTTAAAATTGGCCTGCCCAATTTATTGCAATAAAAATAAATGAGGCATTTAAAAAAAAGGGGGAACACAAAACTAGGAAATTTGGCAGCATTTCTTTATGCCCGATACCTTCCAGATACCAAATTTAAAAATTGTAGTTTTAGCGGTTTTAAGGAGATTTAAGAGTTTCAGTATGTACTTTTTACTAACTCAGTATGTGCTCAGTATTAGGTATGCCATCGCCAATGGCTTAATAGTAAGCATTAAGTGTCTGGCGTACTTACATCTATAAGAAGCGCGGGGGTGCGGGACGCAAAGTGCATCTTTTAAAAGGATTTAAGTCCCGAGCGAGAGAGAATGGTCAAATGGCCAAAGTGCCAATACTAAAACAAAACAAATTTCGAACTTAGATCTGAATTAAAAATATTATGCTTGGCACTTAGAGCCTAATTTAAGTTTATGAGAATTGGACTGATAAGTAAAGCACTGTTTTTTTCTGCATAAAAACATTTTCATGTTAAAATCGTATTTCCAATTAAAAAATAAACAAATTTAAGTTTAAAGATGCCTTATCATTTTAATCCCAAATTCCTCCACATTTTGTTTTTGGTACTTTGAGTCTATTTTATTTTCAGTATTCAACTTCAAAAATGTCATTCTCTTTTAGGATGTTTTTTCAAATTTTACTTTCCTTCCATATTTTTTTATAGCTACAAAACGAAGAAGCCCTTTTTTCTCTTCGTTTTGTTGTTTTTACCGAATGCAAGTGCCACATTATTAAAAAATCATCTTTCTCATTTTTTGGAATTCAAAATACCAACAACCATATTCTATGATTACAAATACTACTTTTTCGCAGAAAACTCACTTCTCGACTATATACTGATAAAAGAACTGCAACTTTTAAATATCTTTAAAACCGCAGAAGCTACATTTACCAAAGATTATCTGGAAAGTATCGAGTATGAAGAATTTAATAGTAATATTAGCACCGTTGTCAGATTTCCCCGTTTAGTGCTACACGTATCTTTTCGTTTTTTTAATGGAATGTCCCATTTATTTTTATTGCAATAAATTGTTCAGGATAAATTTAATAGGTCCCTAGAATTCCATTTTTACTAGCTGTTAAGATCTGACATTTTCGGTAAAAATTTCAGAATCGCTTAAATATCTCTAAAACCACCGAAGCTGCATTTACTAATGTTTGCATTTCAGGGGTTTCTGAGCAAGTAAAAATAAATTTTGAGACTGTTATTGTTGCCAGATTTTCCAGTTTTGCGCTACATGTAATATTTTTGGTATTTTTAATAAAACGCTTAATTAATTTTAATTGCAATAAAAGGAGCGTGCCAATTTTAGTAAGATTCAAAATTTTTAAAACTTAATTTTTACCAGTGACCGAGATATCGATGGGTTTTTGACAAAACATCTTAAGCGACATTTGTTAAGTTTTACAAAAACAATTTTTTCTTCTTATTGCGGTATTTTTAAAACACAGTTGGTGATTTTTTTCTAAATACATTGCTGCACGTCATTATTTTAGTTGTTGTTTTTTTTTTAATATCGAAATGACAAAAAAATTTTGTTTTTTGTAAAACTTGACGAATATCAAATGCCAAAAACCCATCGATATAACAACACCGCAATGTCCGTGCACAAAAAGCCCTAAACACCAAATTTTGTAAACATAGCTTTAGCGGCTATAAAGATTGTTACGCCCTAAATTACTTTTTGCCGAAAGTGTAGTGTGTCATCTCAACAACTAATAGAGACAAAATTTTGAAAAATACAAAAAAAAATAAATGGGGCATTTCATTCAAAAAACTAAAGAAAAAAATAAGTGTTGCACATAACTGGGAAATTTGCCAATATTACTATTTAATTCCACATGTCCAAAACACCTTATATACTAAATTTGGTAAATGCAGCGTAGGGCGATTCCGCTTAGACGTTTACCCGACATAAATTCTTAAATCACGCTAATAGTTGTTTATTTCTTGTTATAAGTGCAAAAAGAAAGTCGAAATAATATTTAATTTATTTTTATTTGATTTTACTTTATATTTTTCTTTTTGGCACGTTTGAAAATATAATAATTTAAAGAATTGGTACAAATTGTAAAATCATACCTGAAACACTGGCGCAAATCAGGTGTTGCTAAGATTGAAATTTTTAACGAAAATTAACGTATTTAAAAAAGAAATTATTAATATAAGGAACAATAGAAGTACACCATTAAGTAATAAATATGATGTAATCTCTCATTTTATTCCTATATAAATGAAATTAATGTTTATTAGGTAAATTATTTAAATAAATTAACAAACTAAATTAAATGATTCTAACTCTCTAAAATTATCTAACCTAAACACATTTTTGAAAGTTTGTAACAATATTTTAAAATAAATTACAACTAATATAAAGTAAAAATAATGTCTAATTGCACCCGCGATAATGGAATGACCCCTTAGCGATTTTAAAGATATTGAAAAGTTACTAACCCAGTATAGACTAATATGTTCTCTACCTTCTGCAGAACTCGGCGTACGCCGCTGTTCTCAAACAACAGCTAAATAGTTTAAAATTAATAACGTAATCTCTTTCGAGCCCCTATACATGACAAACTTCGCCGAGTTGTTATTTGTAAAGATTAGGGTTAATTCCGAAAGTTTAATGACACAGTCAGCAGCTTTAAACCCTTTACTTGACAAAAGGACACAGCGGGGGTGAGTCATCACTGGCGGCACCGGGTTTTTTAGAAATTCAGAAGAAACTTCAAGGAGGCCCGGTTTAATTGATTTAACGATTTTGTATCTTAACTTCTAAGAAGAGACCGATGAGGTTTTCGTAGCAAGTAAAATGGCATACAACAACATTTTTTTTTACAAAAATTAATGTGTCCAAAAACCTTTTTTAAATAACTTTCTATTATACATAGTGTTTCCTAACTACGTTACAAAGCTGCAAAAGGTCTTGCTCCATTTCTGAGATACAGGCTATTAAAGTGTATAAAAAAATGGTTATTTAAAATATTTTTAAATATTTATATTTAGTTAACATTTAGTACAGTTATCCTAGGTTAAAAAAACGCTTATTTATCTTTAATTAGATTTGAATTATTGGCTCCAGTGGCGTCTCAATAGGCACCAGAGCCATTATTATTGAGAAAAACAAATACGCCACTTATACTTTTGATTTTTGTCAATTAAATTAACAATTTTGATCAGCAGTCTTTTTTTTAATAGAAGGTGGTCACGATGTTTATTTATTTTTAAATCAAAATTGCTTTTTAATTTTTTGGTTTTTATTTTATGTGATCAATGAATACTTTTTAGATCAAGTTAAAGAATACGTTTTTTTCTCGAAAATAAAGCCGTGAACAAAGAAAACACAAGAGTCAAAAAAGTTGTTTTTTTAATTGCTTAATCAAAGAAAGATATATAAATTGTCCGTGACGAACTTTTTTCTCGGTACTATTGGCTGTGCTGCCCACTGAGACGCCACTGGACCCAATAATTTTAATCTAGTTGGACGTAAATAAGAGCCCTATTATACTTTAAACAACTGTACCAAATTAACCAAAAAATATTTAAGATATTTATAAAATATAGACTTTTTGAAACTTTACGCGCTATACCTTAAAAATGAAGCTGCTGTGAATCAATCTTTGAACATTCATGCCGTAATTAGAAAATATCCTGTATGTGATTATTTTTTATTTTTAAGTTTAATTAAAGGTTAACTTTGGTATAAGTTTCTGCGTTAAATTTCATTTTTTTAACAGTCTACGAAGGCTTACATGGAACCCAAGAACTAGATCCCATGAGTGCCGGGTTTTTAAATGTTTCACAATACCGAAACATGCGGAAATTGCATTTCACGGCAATGTCATCCATACCGAACCTACAATTTACCGTGGGTTCCAAACCACATAAGATAAAAAAATAAAAGCTCAACTAAATCTACGTATATTAAGCTAGCACTGTAAAGTGAGCAGAAGTAAAAACATTTTTGCTCATAATATAGTGCTAATTTGATGCCAATTTAGTGCCAAAATTTAAACGCTAACGCTTTTCCCAGGTCCCGGAAAAACGATACAATGCTAGCTCCAAATAAAGCTAGGATTGTATACACCAAAAATCAACTTAAAAACAAAATATGTAAGTAATCTTAGGCATCCTTAGTGCTCAGTAATTGCTGGTAATATAAAGAAGTACAGAAACTCAATTGAAATTATCGATCGGGCACTTACGAAACTAATAAATCAATTTTTGACAAAATCGTGAATGAGTGTGAAAATCATAGAAACAAAGGTATTGAGGTCAGATACGGTTTTTTGACAAAATGGTGACCGAATATAAAATTCATAGAACCTCACGCGCCACAGACGGTCATGCAAAAATGTTACATTGGGGGTCATGGTTATTATGATTATTAATTTTTTTATTGCCTAATAAAGCGAACTAAAAAAGATTTAACTAACCATGATGTGACAGTTTTTGTTGACCGTTTGTGGCGGTTCTATGAATTTTATAGTCGTTCACCAGTTTGTCAAAAAATCGTATCTAACCTCAATAACTTTGTTTTTATGATTTTTACACTCATTTACCGTTTTGTCAAAAATGGATTTAATAGTTTTGTTAGTTTATCGTGCTCGTTCGATGATTTCAATTGAGTTTCTGTACTCCCTCAGGTTACCAGCACTCATTGAGCACTAATTAGGATGCGTAGGATTTCTTATATATTTTGTTTTTAAATTGATTTTTGTTGTATATAATGCTAGCTTTATCTGGAGCTAGCATTGTATTGTTTTTCTGGAACCTGGCCAAAGGGCAAATTTTTAATTTTAGCACTAAATAAGCATCATATTAGAACTTTATTTTGAGCAAAAATTTTGAATTCTGCTCACTTTACATTGCTAGCTTTACATACCTCTTAAATTTCAGGTGTGGAAAATTTTTAAAAACACCCTATATAATATATATCTTGATGTAAAACTTATACCAATAGTAAAAAAATAAAATAAAATATATTATTGTCGACTTTTCAGAGAAGTATGCAGTAACATAGGAAATACGACCGAAAATAAATTTGAAACTTTGAATGTAGAAACACGAGTAAAAAGTTATGGTTATGTGTTGGCATACAAACGTTTATTGTTTGCGAATAAAATTACACAACGGGGTGTATATGTGGATTTTGGAGATAAATTTTAACTTTTAACATG
Organism: Listronotus bonariensis; assembly: GCA_014170235.1. Classification (NCBI taxonomy): domain Eukaryota; kingdom Metazoa; phylum Arthropoda; class Insecta; order Coleoptera; family Curculionidae; genus Listronotus; species Listronotus bonariensis. Next base: position 20,367 of record JACEGR010001915.1, read on the forward strand.
TAGATATCCAGAGAAAAGTAAACTGTAGTCAGATTGTTCCAATGGCACAAAAATCACTAAATAATAACATAGAAGTTAGCAACTCAAACATTTGCAATATATAGGGTGTTTTTAAGCCTTAGGTTCATATACGATAATGTATATACAGAGAATTTTTAGAAATAAACTCCCTATAAACGTGTATCTTGCAAGGCTTTGTTTTTTAATGCGCCTTCAGTGACGTAGCTATGCGTCGATAAAGTGGACCTTTACTTACGGCCTGCGCTTAAAGAGCTGACCCGGATCTAGGGGGGTAGGGGTCTTACGAGACCTTTTTAAATGCGGTGCCTCCAGACTTAAAATCCCCGTTTATTTTTAAATTAAATAAAAACCTAAACAATATCGGCTGCACTCTTTACAGACAGCGTGACGGCATCATACAAACGGCATACTTTCTTTTGTTCTTACTTATAAAAATTACATTTTGGTTGTAAAAAGAAATCTTCCTTTTTCGGCAGTTAAAAGAAGAACCCCTGTTTTCCATGTCTTTCACCGGAACTCTCTTTAGTGACACCTTTCGCCTACCTCGAGGGTCGTATCAAATTTGCGTCTAAAGATTATCCGCAACTAACGGGCCCACGGTGTTGCCTGGTTAGTTAAAGCTAGTATTTCCAATGATAATGATATAAATCTGGTATCACTGCGGGCCCAGTAGTTGCACTCATACTCTAGAAACTAGTCGCGAACAACAAAAGTCTCTTACATGAACAACTTCGTTGTTCGACGGTAAGATATAATCTTACTGTTAATAAAATACCGAAAAGTATTATTCAGTGAATCGGAATCGGGTTTTATTGGGGTTGGCAAGTATCATATAAGAAAATGAATGAAAATAATTACCTACTGTCGTAATTTTATACGAAAAAATCTATTTCCTATAAAATTACAACAGTAGCAAATTATTTCTATTTATTTCCACATTTTAGTTGTCACATAAACACGACAACATTTTGTAGCTGCGTTCATCTTTTAATCAATGTATGGGTTTAAGCAAAACAAACCAGAACAATACTTTTGTAAAAAGAAAACTTTTGTTTAAATCTACATGCTTTTCAATATAATTCCACTGCACCTTTATACTTTTTTATTATCATGAGCAGGTATGTCCTGTTAAAGCATATTTGGTAAAAAGGGGCCTCACTAATGCGACTTCGCCCTCGCCTATCTTAGTCTCCGCTACGCCACTGCAGACCTGGTACATTTCTATAGATATTAAATTAAAATTTGACATACATTATACTGGGAAAAATGTACCAGATATCCGGTTATAAATTTACACCACCCCAACCCCTACTCTTTAACTTGATTATTTTTTATTCCTGTTCATTTTCCAGAAAATCTTTAATAAGACATAGAATCAAATCCAAGTGTATTATTTTATTTTTGAAATGTGAAAATCTAATAGTTAGGGATCCCTGGACCATTTTTAACATTCATTACTAATAACTATAAAAATGCAGCTAACAACATAAAAAATGTATGCCACGGGCATAGAGGGCACGCATGTCTGAATGTGGTAGACAATGCTTTATCATTAATATTAAAAAAGAGTTTAGGACTTCCATTGTCTTTATTACATCTATTCACACAACGTTTTGGGCAGTACAATCTCTGTCCTTTTTAAGTGTAAACTAATGTTGTGTAAACCAATGTTTACACTTAAAAAAGGACAGATCTTGTACTGCCCGAAACGTTGTGTGAATAAATGTAATAAAGACAATGGAAGTCCGAAACTCTACTTTTAATATTAATATTTGTTTTATTTTTATATTCCATAAAGTACAACCCCGCCGCTGTTTTAAAAACACCATCACAGCACAGGTATTTGTCGAAAGGACTAAAATTTAATGCCCTCTAAACTCCACGATCCCTTTATGCCCGGAATTGGCTCAGTCGGCGTGTGATAAACTGCGAGCCTAAGTGATCCTATAATTCTATTTCTAAGCGACCTACTTATCACTAAAACTTTATCAATGTTAAATAATATAACCAAATTATAAAGATTTTGGAATAAAATTGTCAGAAGCCAGTACCATAGTGGGTTTTGGTATTTATAGACAACTAAGGGCGTATTTTTAAAACTGAGATATGGGAGTTACACCTAATAGATACTAGATTCTATTGGCCCCAAGAGGAACACTTTGTTAAAGCTTTTTTCGGAATTTGCAAAAAATATTTTTTTTGGTTTGCCTCTCCCAGAGAAAAAAGTTTTAAAAGCGAATCCTCTACCTGCTTTTTTCGTAAATTTAATCAAATTTTATTCTCAAATTTCACAAAGATCTCTGCCTCTTTCTTATAACTAGTTAAAAAAAACACAACTGGCTATAGTTTTTGGTAGGTATTTGTTCCTCCTTAGGCCAATAGCATCTGGTATAAGGGTGCTACAGTTTGTTAAGAAAATTAAGGGAAAAATTTACTCATAAAAAAATGAAAAAAGTTTATATAAACATGGGTCTGCAAATTCTCAAGATACAGGATGTAAAACTTGTAAAAAATGTTTTTTATATCTTAAATATCCTTTACCCAATTTTATATTAATTTGATAATATTATTTATGTCATTAATGAGATAATTTATTACTAACTTAGTAACATTTAATAAGTTCAGTGGTGTCTCGAGCGACAACTGAAAGGAATATTTCTAACAAGAACGGTACGCCACTGACTTTGTTAATGTGTGTAATATTTTTGTTCTTTCTTTAGATTTAACAAATAAAAATGTAGCTTATAAGTTTCCTATTTTTTTTATTTTCTTGTTTAGTGTAAGAAAAAAAATAAAATCCACATAATTGCATATTATTAAACCATAAAAGAAGCATTATGAAAACTTTTTCTGTTAAAAATCAGGTTTTACAATGTTTTATTAGCAATCATGTAGCAACAACATTAATACCTATTTAAATGAGGTTTTTAGTGTAACAAATTTTACCAAAATAAGTTTTTAGAAATTTAGAGCTTTTAAAAAGTTTAACACACCATTTCTTGGGAACTAAAAATTTTCGGACCTATGTTTATAAAAACTTTTCTTTATATTTTCTGATGATAAATCTGCCCTTAAATTTTTTAGACAACATTCTTTATCACCTCGTACAGGGTATCCCACCTGGAACTGCCGCAATCGATGTCTCAAAAAGTACACTTTGGAAAATTTTGAAAATTTGGCAACATTATAAAATCAGTGGGGGACATACAATCAAAATATTTTGACAGCTCTACCACTTTCGGTTATACCGGAAGTTATTGTCAACTTCCTTATTTTAAATGGAAAGCCCTATATATTATTTATTTTTTAGATTCTGCGTAATATTCTAAACATATTTTATGTATAATGTTCTAAACCAGACATTAAAAATAAGGGTAAAATTGTATAAGGATGTCTATTCCAAAATTTATAGTTTTAGAAATCTTAAGAATTTAATATTTATCTGTTCTAACAATGCTTTTAAGTACGGCTTAGTTTGGCTTCTGGTTGGCCTTGACAACAAAATTCGGTGTCACAATCAACTAGCCCGTACTCACCCGTACTTTAATTATTAGAATAGATAAATATTAAATTGTTAATATTTCAAAAACTATAAATTTTGGAAGAGACATCCTTATACAAACCTACCCTTATTTTTAATGCATAATAGGATAAGATAATAAAAGGTAGGGGTTTCCATTTGAAAAATTTGACTTTTATGGTTTCTGTCGTTATAATTTTTTACGATTATTTTTAGCTACTCTGTATTTATTAATTGTGAAAATATTGATACAGTATATTAAAGAAGTTTTTTCTTTACAGGGAACCCAACCCCAACTCATGTTAAAGGCTTTTGTTTAAAAGAAATTGATATTTATGTAATGGCTTGCAAACGTCATTTTTGACATAATATTTAAAATAAGTCAAAAACGGTTGGACTTAGGTATAGAACAATACAGATAAATTATGTTTACACATTGTTATGTTTAGAATATTAGGCAGAATCTAAAAAATAAGTAATATATAGGATATTCTATTTTAGTTGTATGTCCTCCACTGACTTTATAATGTTACCAAATTTTCAAAAACTTTCAAATCGTATTTTTTGAGAAATCGATCGCAGCAGTTCCTGGTGGAACACCCTGTATATTTGGTAGTGACCTGAGGACAACACACTAAAAACTACATCTTAAGTCCTTGCAAGACACATTACTATGTCTATGTGTCAAATTATTTCCGGATCAACAATGTACCAACTGTCAACTTTTAAATTTACACCTTTACCATTTTTTATTACACAAAATAAATAAAAATATCAGTTTATTGGATTAATTAGTTACCGAATTAGTAATCGGATTTATGGGCGTAGACAGGTGGTGGCGGGGGGCAACTTCCCCACTAGCTGTGTGTCAGCAATAATAATTCTCCAAGTAGATATAATTTGTATGATTAAATTAAAGTTCTCGCCAATGTATATAATTGGAGATTTTGTTTACCCAGATCACTCCAAAGATTTTCATTTTTCGCATACCAAAATACCTCATTTAAATCTACCTATCATCCAGTTAGAAATAGTAATTAGGTTATATTATGTTCTTAATCGCTAATAACTTTTTAAAAAATCGATTTTTGCAGGATCTGTAACATTTTTCAAAGTCATGTCAAAGTTCAAAGTGAAGTAACAGTACTTGAATCCGCGATAATGCAAGGTTAAGACCTTAATGCTGTTTCTTTTGATGTTCTTTATTGATGTAAACATATAATTACATCGTTATAAATCTCATTGAGCTGTTTATAATGTTTATTTTATTGGGACAATAACCCTGGGAAGGATAGATTTTTTTCTGGTATTGTGATTTCTTTCAGCGATTTATTTGTTGTTTTTTATTGGTCATTATCGCATCTTATAAGGCGATTTTGTTATTTCGGCATTGTTTGTCCGTCAAACTGTCTGTAACAGCATCAAAGCTCTTAAATTATAAATTTCGCAAGCATAAAAGCAGCGGTAAGAAAAAGCTTGTTTTCAGGGCTACATTTATGCTCAGGGCTATATTTTTACTTATAGAGGACCGATTTTTGACGGTAAGAGAATAGAAAGCTCCCCAAAAGAAAATTCTTCTCTCTTTTCAAATTGCTTCCTTTTTAATGTCATAAAAAGAAGCAAACCAAAGAGAAATTTTGCAACCTTTTCTCCAAAATGTGTACTTCTTAATTTAAAAATAAAGGCGCAGGTCTAATAAATATAGCGGAAAATTTATATCCAGGTCACCAACTGTTTATTCTCTAAAAAATGCTAAAACATCTTTAGAAAAATAAAGAAAAACATTGTAGCCGATGATTTTTATGTTTCCGTTGAACTATTGCTGCCTTAGCACAAATATATAGTCAGTTTGGTCCGTTACTCTTCAGTCTTCAGAAAATTGCTAAAGATAATGTCAAAATTGCAGATTTTCTCCGATTTTTTTAAGGTAAGAAAAAACGTGATCTAATGAACCCAATTCTGGCCAATATTAGTATTTTGGAAGCAAAATTGTACCGGAGATCACTCTTTTGGTCCAATGCCATTTATTGTAGCTGATGTTTTCTATTGGAAATTCAAATTATGGGACATGATGTTGTAACACGGTCAATTAACTGATAAAAATGGGTATCTAGATTAAAAATTGCAAAAAAAATTTACTATAAATTATCCAATTTTTGGTTTGTGTCTCGGCTAGAAGCAAGAACTTTTGAAAACAAGGCATTAAATTTCAAAACAAAAAAATTAGGTATTATTGTCTAAAAACCTAAATGAAATAAAAAGTAGTTATCGACTAGCGTTCTGCATAATTTTGCATAAAGCCGCAAAACGTAAGGTCCTGGATTTACACTAAAATTGTAGTCATAATAAATTTGACTTTGCACGTACTGTTGCAGAATTTTTTAATGAATCTATGACGACAATCACCAAAACACACACAAATTGTAGACTAACTCTTTTGTAAATTTTTAACCACATTTATTCAATAAAGCATAAAAAATATTTAAAAAATACCTTAACTGCAACAACAGCAAACAAAATTTTGCTATTAAATTTTACTTTGCACCAAAATAGTTCAAAATTAATCCAATGAGGGCGCTAACAAGGTTGTTAAGTCGCTTAAAAGCTAATAGCCTTTGAGTAGTAAAGGAATATTTTAACGCTAAACATACCATGTAGTGCCTTAAGACACAATCAGGTTTGCTGTGGTGAAAAAAATAGAATATATTTTTTTAACAGCTTGCGTTTCACTTTTAAGCCAGAATTTTTTATATTCGATTCAGGAGAAATAGGCTGTGCCATTTTTCTAGTTTTTCTTATTTAAAAAAATTATTGTAACATACTGTAAAATAGTGTTTTTTCGGTACAGTCTGAAAGAACACTCAAGAAAGTGATCAAAACAGAAGAGATACGACAATAAAGGTACAAATATTTTATTAGTGCACTATATTTAGCGGTTTGTTTTTCAAGCATTACATTTTTTCAGTATACCGGGTGTTTCTTATGGGTGGTTCCACCCTATAACTTTTTACGTTTTACGTAAACCTGAAACTTGGTTTATCGTTATTTGACCTAATTGTGGATTGGCTGATGTATCTTCTTGTTTTTTATATCTTTCGGTTTAACCAGAAATGATTGCTACTTTCAAATTTTGAATGGCACCACCCGTATATTTAAACTTTTTAATAGAATATGACTTTTTTGAATGTAATGACACCTTAAATGTCACTTTTTGACACTTTTGCCGTCAAAAATTATTATTTAAAGTTTAAATCTAGAGTGCCGTGATTAAGGTAAAACTGTTTATTTTAAGTCAAGTAGCCATGAAAATATGAAATTTATTTTTCACGAGTTCTTAGGGCAAAGACAAAGTTTGCAAATTGTATTTATGGTTATAACCGCTTTTTTGAAATGGAACGTTAGCACATCCTTAAAGAGCGTTTTAGTCCAAATAATTTAGTACCACATACAAGGTATTTCGAGTAATTCTTTTTACAGAACACATTATAATTTTATGATTTTGTCATTATATAATAAATACATAAAATAATATAATAAAACGCCTATGTGGTACCAAATTATTCTGAATAAAATGCTAACGAGCCACCCTCGTCCATTTGAAAAAAGGAGTTATGACCATAAATATGATTTGGCAAACTTTAACTCCGCCCTAAGAAGTCGTAAAAAACAAAAGACGATTAATTTTATTTTTCCATTGATACTTCACCTAAAATAAATCGTTTGGCACTCTAGATTGATATTTATAAAAATAAATTTTTGTCAGCTGAAGTGTCAAAAAGTGATATGTGAGGTGTCATTGTATTCAGAATCTTATACTATTTCGAAATATGATAAAATACACCGGTGGTGGTTTAAAAATAAAGCGAATACATTAATTAATTCACAATTATGTCAAATAACAACATACCCAATTTCTTTTTTATCTCGAAAGGTAACAAAGTTATTGGGGGAACCACCTGTGAGAACAACCGGTATGTTCATAAAAAGGTTAAGTGTTTTTAATTTTTATTAATATACTTTATATTATTTACATAAAAATTGCTTTACTTACGTCACTTAATTATATAAGTAATTTCCCTTTAATTAAGAGTGCGGCTATTGCCTACTATGATTAAAGACGATCAATAAAAAATGTGTCAAGGTTTGTGCATTTATTAAATGGCATAATATTAGATGAAATCATATTTTCATTGCCAATTTTAATGGTTTATATACAGTGTGTCCCAGGATAGGTGTTAAAAGAGGACAAATGGACCAAAAATTTTTGAATTTTGAAACGAAATTTTGCACGGTCCAAAACTAATAAATACAAAATTTTACCCCAATTGGTATTATACTAATTGGGGTATTTATATTTTTAGTTATAACCATGTATATTACCAAACGAAGTAAAATTTTGTTTTTATTAGTTTATGACCATGCGACAAGATATTTTTTTAGGCCCGTCAATTAGTATTTGTCCTCGGGCTATTTTTCATTAAAAAATATTTCTACAAAATGTCCGAAATTTAAGATATGAAGTTATCCACGATTTGTTAAAATCGGAATCAAAGTTTTTTTAAGAATATTTTTCAGGGCAATATAAAATTATACACTGCCCAATTTCTAGTTTCCTGCAAAATACAACCTTCTTTGCCGAATATTTGTTATTTTAATTTTAAAAAAATTACCACAGTTTCTTTTAAAAAATATCCAAAATAACGTTTTTAACGAAATTATTTAACATTTTAGTAGGTACAAAACAAACATTATTAAAGCGAATAAAATATGGGTATTTGTTAACCCTTAACTGGTGACATTCAAATTTCTGTAACTAAAGGTGAGATTTTTAATGCTAATATACGTACTATAAAATATTTTCTTATTTAAGTATGTTAATAGATGGTATTTATTTGGGTACACGCCAAAATAAAATTAAAAGTACTAAAAACCAAAAAAAATTTAAACAAGTAAACAGATAATTAAAAATCGACGTTTCGGTGGCAAATCTGCCACCGTTGTCAAGATAAATGGAATAAAACTAATAAAAATAAAAACTTACTATTATTTAGGCTTTAAAATTCACAATTTTTCTGTTTTTTGGGATATTCTGAAAACTTTGACATTTAATGTCGTGTACCCAAATAAATACCATCTATTATATGAATCCGCCAAACTACAGAACATATCTTCAATTTAAGTATGTTAAAACAAAAGATTATGTATTATTTTAACATTTATTATATTAAAAAAATACATAATTATACACACGAAAGAACCTAAGCTAATAAAACTTGAATAAAAATTTATTCCTCTTAAATAATTTTAAACTTTAGCCTTAAATACAAATTGAATCATTACTTTGGGCGTAAATGGATCTTAAACGGTGATAAAACTACAAGAAAAACCAATATAATAAAGACGAAAACACTTAAAATTTAAAAACGGAAAATATAAGAGTAATTTATACATCTATATGGTTGTGCAACAAGTCAGCATTTTTTGAACTCTGCAAGAAAATGGGCTTTTTGCATTTAAAGCACAAAAAAGCAGTCTGTCTTTTGCATGATTCGTTTTAAGAATATACCTTTCGGAAATATCTTAAATACAATCTTTTAGATCTCTTCTAAAGTTTGCCATATTTTACATTCTAATCTTGCAATCTTTAACTAACCACTTAGCTAAATTTCTAATAATTCAAAATCAACTAACATTAACATTTTACGTAAAGGACATAGCATGATTAAAGAATAAGTATTTTTCACCGCAACTACCCGTAGTCATGAAAATAAGTTTTATTACACACGTGGTGACACGGAGTATGGACGACTTTCCACTTAACTCAAAATCGCATTAAAAAACTATAATAATAAACTCTGGATGCTGCCTTGTAAGCACCTACTACTACAGTCTAAGAAAGTACCAAAAAAGGAAGGTTTCATTTATATTTCAAGAAGGTTTCATTATTATTAATTGTGGTAGTAGATATGCACCGAAACAAAATTTGCATAGTCTGAGAGACTCCATGTTACCAGTTAAGGGTTGCCTAATATTTTGCAAACGACATGACATGATATGCAATACTCTTTAAAAACTTTAGTCTGATTAAAAAAATCAGCGATATAGTCATATCTTAACTTGGAACACTCTAAATACTAAACGACGGATCTAAGCATTTGTCCGAAAAAAAATTGTTTTTTATGTATATTGATTTTAAGATTTACACTGCATGTATTACTTTGTATTTCAAACATACATATTATGTAGGAATTAAAAGTGGAAAAGTGTATATTAAACATTGCAATGTTAGAGCAGCTCAGTTTTAAAAATACAGGGTGGGCCAAACAGTGACGTCCAAACTTTAAGGGCTAATTCTACATTAAAAATATGAAAAAACTTCATATAATGTCCTAAACGTCTTAGTTTTCGAACTACAAGGTGTTAAAAATTTAAAAAAAATATTGTTTTTTACAATAACTTTTATACCAATTGAGATATTTTAAAGAAATTTGGGAGACGCCTTCTATGCACCAAAACACATTATTTGGCATACAAGAAAAAAATTAAATATTACCAGTGTCGTTCATGAGGGGTTTAAGATTAATATTTTTATTAAAAAATGGTACGCCACTGTATTTCTCTAAAATAAAAATAATTTTTCAAAATTCCCATTAACTTTGGAACAAATTTAATCTCTTGACTTGTGTTTATTTGATGCACGGTTTTCACGTAAATTAATAAAAACCATTACTCGGCACGGTCATTTTGTATGGATAATATCAAACTCTACAGTGAAAAATTACCTTTGATATTTTATTATTTAATTAGATAGGTAGGGGTTTGACCATGCCGAGAAATGGTTTTTATTTATTTACGCGAAAACTGTGCATAAAATAAAAAGTCAGGAGATCAATTTTTTCAAACTTGATGGAAATTTTAAAAATAATTTTTATTTTATAAAAATGCAGTACCGTGCCATTTTTTATTAAAAAATATTAACCTTAAATCCCTTATGGACAACACTGGTAATAATTATGTTTTTTCTTGTATGCCAAAAATGTGTTTTGGTGCATAGAAGGCGACCCAGAATTTTTAAAAATATCTCAATTGGTATAAAAGTTATAAAAAACAATATTTTTAAAGATTTTTGACACCCTGTAGTTAAAAACTAAGACAAGACAATTTTTTTGAGAAGTTTTTTCATATTTTTAGTGTAGAATTAGCCCTAAACGTTTTGACGTCACTATTTAACACACTGTTAAGTGTATTTTAAGCCATGTTTAATCGTTCGTTCATATAGGTGAATATTTAAATAAGGACAAAAATGTTCATTTAAATGGTAATTTGGCGTGAAATTAGGACGTTCGTGATCCCTTTATGGCAAAATGAAACCGTTTATGACTCTTTTTATAGGTTAAGTCAAATGGAACAGATTTGAATGCACAGACTAGTTTTTTAGGTAATTAAACCATTCATTAATATTTTTGGTGTCAGGACTGGACATAATCAATCCATTTCTATCTAAGTGCAAACGTGCCATTGGTTTGTTATCTGGGGCAGTTTGTTAACACAGAAATTTAAGATTTGGGAATTTAGAAAAAAAAGATAAATTATGTGCAGGCAGCAGGTTTCCAACTCTAGACATGCAGAATAAAAGAACAAACAAAATGAGTCGTTTAAAATATTTTCCATATATTTTTTTGGACACCCTTTATCTCGCAAACAATCAACTTTTTAACTAAGAAAAATTGAGTTAAATTATTGTATATTGGCCTTTGTAAATTGTAGTATCAATTTGTACAGACCTTTTAAAAAACCCGGGTGGTCTAAATAAAGGGTAAAGGAATGCAAAGGAAATTTTTACGTAAAATAAAACTTTTAATCTAAAATATTCCACAAACGGTTGCTTGTAGCAATGTTTATCAAATGTACCTATATTGTGCAAAAAATATGGAAGAGTAAAAATTATGAACTAGATCAAAATATACCGGGGCAAGAAAAAGTATTGACACTATGAACAAAAGTAAAGGACTGCAGGTCCCCCTAGATTAACAATCAAAAATATGAGTAGCTCTAGATTTCTTATTTTAAAAAAGCCCCTAATGCCGAATTTCGTAAACAAATTTCCAATTATAAATAAAATATTTAAAAATAACTAAAATAAAATAGAAAATGACATTCTGTATCTCGAAAACGATTAATTTTTTGACTAAGGTAAATTGCGTTAGATCGTTGTATTTTGGCCTAAGGTGATATTTTAGAGACACCCTGTTTAATAAAATTCTAGAATGATTAATAATGGATTTTAAATAATTCTTTATCAAAAAAAAATGAATGTTTTAACTTACCTGCCTTACATGGATCAAGATCTCCATCATTTGATACCTTCTTAGGAAAAATAGTATTCAACAACTCGTCTACAGTATATTTGGTTTGTTTGGTATTATCACTAATATTACTAGTCCTCACATCACTATTTGCAAGCAACACCGAACACCTTACCAAAAAGACACTTTGAATCACACTTAGCGTCAAAAAAAAACTCAACATTTTCATTATGTCGATAGTTTTCCAGGGCATTTTGCTCAAAAATGGGACTCAGTCTTATTTAAAATCACAGCACTTATTTATAAGAAAAGTACGTTTCTTAAGTGATCATATTTCTAAAAATATGACAACAGTTCTTATCAACAACTGCACATGTTTTGGCTAGATATATTTTATACAGAAACCACAGTTTTTTTCAATTTTTGATAAGAAATAAATATCAAAAATATTTTTATTTGTGTCTCTCACACGCGTTGTGTTTTATTCACAAGTTATTGTTCTTAGACTGCTTCTGCGTTATCACACTATCGATGGATTTATTCATAAATATGGTAGCAAGATGTTTGCTTCCATTCGTCATGATTTTTGTACCACTGCATCAACAGCTCTGGAAAAAGAGTTTTAGCATAATCTGACAAATAAACGTAAAATGTTATGCAGTGTTTCAAAAAAGTAACGTAACCTACAAATATTTCATGATAGTGTATTTTATTTATTCGAGGTATACCAAAATTATCTTTTTCAAATGCAACAGTTTGTATATTTTTGATAATTTTACTGGGTATTTTAAAAACACTGTGTATGGGGAAATGCATCTCCATGCAGCAGTTTTTAAAATAATGATGTGGGAAGATTTAAATATTCATATTTTTTGATACAGGTATACTAGGCTAAATTAACCTGTCCTTGACATAATTAATTAAGATATCTATTTTGGGTGGGGGGACAACCAAAAAAACTCCAAGTAAGTAGACAAAGCGGCTTACGGGTTAGGGCTCCAACAACCAGAAAAGGCTTCACTTAGGCGCTACCTCCATCAAACAACCGATCATTAAGAGGTCTTTTTTGGATGCCTGGGAGGGAGAGAGGAGAGCAATTGGCCCCACTGTCCCCTCCCCTGCATACGGCTTTGTTACTAGTAAAATTTAATTTTCTCAGTTTTCAAAAGTATGAAATTTTAAAATATTTACACACCATTTTTTCCAAATACTTCACTTTGCCCTATTTAAAAATAGTTTTATAATACACCAAAAATCCAAATTTTCAAAAATATACAGGGTGTTTTTTTTTGAAAAAATATAAGTTTGGTCTACCACGACTAAGTTAAACACCGTGTATATCTACAATGTTCGCGAAACGATAGCTTTAAAGGAATATCCAATTTTGTTTGATTTTTTTCGAGGCCTTAGGTCATGAGATATTTGAGATTTACGTTAGTTAAAAAACTGTATACCATTATTATAACAAATTGTAAACTAGGCAAATACTTGGCCGATTTTAGTGAATGGTATGATATTTCATATAAGCGTGAGGATTTTTAATTCCTCAAAGAAAACTAGTTCAAAAAATCATGGTAAAAAACTTTTTTTTGTTGTTTGCAATTTTGCAACAAGTGTTATGCACCTGGGATATCCAATTAATTTTATCTAGTAGGTAATTTATTTAATAATACCAAAACTTTCCTGCAAATTTGTCCTTTACTACTACTAAAAAATATTTAAAGCGATTAAATTTTTAAAAATGCAGCTGTGAACAAACTTTAAATATAACTTAAGGGAATTCCCCATTGAAAAATAGGAAAAAACTTTTTATAATTTATATAATAAGGTGTCAAAAATTAAAGAAAATTTTGTTCTTTTATAACAGTTTTTATATCAATTAAGATTTTCTCGACAAATGGTAGGTGGTAGAGGAGCTTTTCTTGCCTGAGGAGGTACCACCCCACTGACCCCACCCACCCTTTAAAAGATCCGTGAAGTCTTAACGGACGTTTCGGGTTCTGGGTAAGTGGGTCAGTTTTCCTTCTTCTTTCTTTTTCGATTCTTTTTTTCCAAAATTATGTAAAAGTTAAAATACCCCTCCATTCGGATCTCCGGGCGAGGGGTGCATCCGGAAGGCCCTCATCGAAAAAAAAACCAATATAAACTCTGTTTACCATTACCTTTAGTCATCTAAGCCCCACATAATGTTTCTGACGGAGACTCAAATAAGCTCTAAGACTTCAACCAGCCACCTTCTGTTTCCAGGCTACGAGCTTATTTCGTCTTTTCGCCCACATGGTGGCGAATGTGCTTACGTTCGCAACGATCTCGCTTGTGCTCGAGTTTTCAATCTTGAATCGGGTAGGCCCGATATCTTCTAGCTCAAACTTTCCCCTAGATCTTCCACCAAATTTATCTGCTGTTTGTACCTTTCAATAAAGATCAATAGCATAATTTTCCAGTTTCCATAGGCCGAAACAATCGTGCTTGGCGACTTCAATGTCCATAATAAGGATTGGCTGAGCTTTTCAAAAACTGACCCTCAAGGCAGAGCAGCCGAAATCTTCGCAGTCAGTAACTCTCTTACCAACCCTATTATGGAACCCACCTACTTTCCTAGAGTCCCAAGTCATAGTTTAAATCCCCTAGATCTCTTTCTTACCACCCCGAACTCTATCAAGCATCTCTCACAGCTCCCCTAGGTCGCTCAGATCATGACTTAGTTACTATCTGCTGCTGCTGCATCTGCTTTTCTACTCGTGATTCTTTTGAAATTTGCAGGGAACTCACTTAATCAATTTAATTTTATTATATTCCACACACCATCAAGAACCCCAAACCATCTAGTAACAAACCCTGATTTTCCAAATCTTGTGATAAAGCAGTCTAGCTATCTAAAGTTCAGGCTCACAAGAAGTTTATACAGGATTTTGGTCCAGAAAATCGACAGGTCAGCATTGAAGCAAGAAACTACTGCAATCAAACAATTTTAGAAGCCAAAGACTCCTTCGACAACCGTATTAAAAACAAAATTCTTTCTTGCTCAAATGGCTGTAAATCCTTCTGGTCCTTTGCGAAAAACATATGTAGAAATTTTTGTACCAGTTCTTTTTCACTACTAAATCTGGAAGATGAAATTATTTCAACCACTAAGGAAAAGGCAGATTTATTTGTTAAACAATTTGCTGCCCATTTAACCCTTGACTCTCCCGTTAATCATCCAATTCCATCTATCGCCCCAGTTTCTCATAAAATGCCCGATGGTATTTTTAAGGTGAAACACATTAAGCGTATCCTTTCTTCTCTTAACACCAAGAAACCGTCTGGGCTGGATGGCATACCAGCAGTCAATTTAAAAAAATGTGCTCCAGAACATGCACCAATCTTTACTCGGCTCCTTCAAATTTCTTACCACACAGGTATTTTTCCGGAGAGCTGGGAAGCTGCGCGTGTTTAACCTATTCCCAAGAAAGGATCTAAATCTCTTCCATCTAACTAAAGACCAATTCCACTTCTTTCAGTTCTTTGGAAAGTAATGGAGAAATTCATTAGTTTACAAATCCTTAAGTATTTAGAAAAACACAAAATTTTGTATGGCTGGCAGTACGGATTTTGCCACAAAAGATCTACAGCAAATCTTCTTTTCTTTGTATAACACTACTGGAATAAGTCTCTTGAGTTTCTGGGTGAGACCCAGATTGTTGCTCTTGATATCCAAGGCTTTTGACCAGGTTTGGTATGCCGCACTTTTTAATAAACTTCCCTGGTCTTTTAAACTAAATTCTGTACTTGGCTTTCTAATTATCTATCCGATCGACGTATATCAGATATTGTGAATGGCCACTTTTCAAGCTTTTACCAAGTAAATGCGGAAGTGTCTCAGGGCTTAGTACTGGCACCAACATTATTTCCTCTTCACATCAACAACCGTCTCTCGTCCACAACTAATTCCATTCATAGTTTCGCAGACGATAGTACCTTTTACTCCAATTTTCAGGTTTCTAAACCCTTCTTAAAACCTAATTTAGAAAGCAAACGCAGAGCGATGTAGAAAACTCTTTCACAGGACCTTCAGTGGCGTCGCGTAGGCAAAAATAGGCGTAGGCGAAGTCTTATCTGCGAGGCTCCTTTTGTCGATAAAGATGGCAAAAAAATTTGAGTACCAAAAAAATCCATCTTTAAATACAAACTATGTTTTTTTCTTATATACACAAAAAATACCGCCGTAAGTGAGCCTGTACCTGGTGGGCGCCTTTCCTGAGTTTCCTAAAAATAACAGTTAAAGAGAAAAAAACAGATCCCTCAATAAACTACACTAGTGGAAAAAGTTAAAGGTTACAAAAATCCAAATTTTTTGCGGTTCTTTAAGTGGCTGTATTTTGCTTAACCGTGGTCGTACTGAAATTAAAAAAAAAGCATTTTAAAGCTCAAAGTTTCTAGTTTTAAGATCTTCTGATAATTTTTTAAAGTAACTTATCCCGCGCAATCCTAATAAATACCGATTTTTTTTCTAGTCTTTTTTTAGTCTACAAACTTGATTTTTTTTTAACTTAACCACTATATGGATAGGACAACTTGCGCATTTAGATTTAATTTGATTTTTTTAAAGAAGGATATGACCACTTATTTCTGAGATATCGAACTTTGAATAAATATCTATCTTTTTATCTCAGCAATCGCTGATTGCACTAGAAAATTAAGAAGGGTTTTAAAATCTCGAATAAATTTCCCACAAAAATCGGCTACGGTTTTTTAAAAAATTTTGGATTTAAATAATTTTTTCAGTGACTCAAAAATTTTTTTTTTTAAGTTTTTTATGCATTTCAATTAATAAAAGTATATAACTTTAAAAAAATATTTTAAAAAAATTAGTCATTAAAAAATCGTCTTCAAAAGCTAAAAAAATATCCCATAAATTTAAGCACTTTTATCTATAAAAATGCATTAAAAAACAACATTAAAATTTTTTTCTGCATTTTAACATAACAAAAGAACATGATCATTTAAAATTAAAATCGTGATCCTTTAATTCTTTTTCAAAAATTCGATCGAATAAAACAAAAAAAAGGCTCTATGGATTAAATCGAAACGTTGTAGGGTTTGTGTCGGCATATTTAGGGATGTCAAATTTTAAAAGGACATCAAAATATCGATATCGATAAATATCGTTTTGGTTAATATCGAAAATATTCAATATCGATGTATCGATAAATCGAGAAAATAAATATCAATAAAGATTATCGATATTTGATTTCTGATATATCGATATATGAAACAAACGATATATCGTTGCCAGCCCTAGGCATATTACACTATATAGGGACACTTAACATTACGGGCTTTCTTAGTATATTAATCTAAGCGCCTGATTATCCCAAAAGCCACCAGAAGACCTTTTTTTAATTTTTAAATTAAAGTAAAGAAAAACATAAATTTAAAAAACCGTAGTCTATTGTTATGAGGAATTTATTTGAGAATTCAAAACCGTCCTTAATTTTCTTATCATCATCAGTTGCTGAGATATTGATGGGTAAAGACAAAAATATCCTTTCTCATTCAGTGTTTAATATCTAGGTGAGAACTAGTCTTATCGAACTTTTAAATAAAGCAAATTAAAGCAGTTATCCGACCCATATAGTGGTTAAGTTGTATTTTTTTAGGTTTGTAAAGCAAAAAAAACTGATTATTATTATTATTATTATTATTTTTTGAATTCGTTAGAATACATACAAGTTACTTAAAAATTGTTTTTATCGTACGATCTTAAAACTAAAAGCTTAAGGCTTTAAAATGATTTTTTTTTCAATTGCATTACGACCATTTTTAAGCAAAAAAAAGCCATTTAAAATATCTTAAAAAATGTCTAAGTCTTTTTTGTATCCTTTAATTTTTTCCACTCTTGAACATCTCACAGCCTCCTATAGCCGCGAGACCCCAACTGGCGCAAGGCCGTAGGCGACTATCTACACCGCATACGCCCCTAGCTCCGCTACTGAGGACCTTAATTTAATATTGGATTGTAGCGCCAAAAATCTTGTCTATTTTAATGCATCTAAAACACAATCATGTTCCTTATCGCGGAAAGAGTCATCAAATACTCATTCTACTTATGCGCGGCCAAGTTTCGCAGAGCAAAGACACCTTCAATCTTGTGGGCGTCACATTTAAGAATAACCTTAATTGGCATAAACACATTGTATCTATAGCCACGGCAGCCTCAAAAAGCTTGGATTTCTCTTTCTTTATCCCCAAAATCTTCAAGTATTTAAGTCCCGTGTCAACAAACTTCCTCTTGCCTCGCTTTAAACACCCACGGTACGTTAGTATTTACGCTTTTATTCTTCGTGGATTGTCCAAAGAGAAAAAAATTGGAAGAGATTTCCGAAATATTTAAGAATATAAAAAATAATAAATAAAAAAAATAATTTATTTTAATTAGGTATTGGCTATCCATATCGTAGGGGAGCCCACGATGCTAAAGGGGAATTTACTCGACCGTCATAGAGACCTATTGGGTTGCAAAGCTTAAATAATAAGAAGAAAAAAATGTTATATAATGTATACCGTTTTATCGGTGGGTAAAGTGGCTATAGACTTTTAAGTATGTCAAAAAATACGGATGATGCTAATTAAAAAGGAACCATGCACCAAATTGGATATTTGAGTTACCAGCGATTGTATTAAAAAGAAATCTTGCACAAAAGTTAACAACTTTTTTATTTTGTTACTTAAACATGATACGTCGTTTAAAAGGAAATGTTAGCCTCAACTGAATGCATTATTTCATCACTTTAAAACCGTAGACAATTAAATTTATTAATTTATTAAATTAAAAACTGGAACAGTACTTTAAAAAGATCCAAAGTATCACGGTTCTATTTAAACAAAGGGGAAAAATAAATAATGTTTCTTATTAAAAAATGATACGGGTAAGTTTATATAAAGAAAACCTCTACTTGGACCCTTTTATACCGGATAAGCTTTATACCTTAACACATAGGCAATGTGAGAAAAAGGGATAGTCTAACGTGAATATCCGCATGTAAACATTTCGGATTGGATAAGTCACATACATCCTTTGTTGTTGCTTTACTGGCCGATATCCCAATACCTATTTGCTTAACCAACATAAAAGAAAACGGCATTTTTGCATTTTGTCGTTTGGGCCTTTACTATATAGATGGCGCAAACTTTAAATTAGGCGTGTGGAACTTTTACACATATAAAATGAATAGAAGGAAGTCGTTTGATGCCAAAAACTCATTTGGCGCATGGTTTCTTTTCAATTATCATCATCCTACTATTATTATTTCGGCTTGTGGAAATCGTTCGGGTTGCATATATATTGATATATTTTTCGCTATCCCTGAATTATTTTCTTCAAAATAAAAAAAAGTTCGAAAATGTTAATCTGACTTTTTTCTTTGTATCCATCCGCTTTCTTTACGTCACTTTCAAATTGTCTGATTAGTGGAATATACACTCTTTAGCATGTAATTAACTTACCCTATCTTAATCAGACGCGCTAGACAATTTCTGATGGATATCTTTTTGTTCTTTATGTTCGGCCCTGTATACGGGACTCATATTTGGTGGAGTTTATTAACCGGGTACAAGTTATCCTCCGGTATATTAATCAGCCGCGCTGTAGTAAATCCCGGAATCCCCTCTTGGGCTCCCCTACCAATATACCATACCGAGAAATGCTTTGAATTTATTGGTATTTATTTTCGAGAAAACAATATCAAACCAACCATCCAAAATAAAGTCATGAGATCAAATTTGTTTGAAAGTAAACGAGAATTCAAAATAATATTTTTATTCTAGGAAGAAGAAATGTTAGTCATTTAGTTTTTTCTTGTAAGTCAAAGATTTTTTTAATGCATTAGAAACTTGTTCCCCAATTTTTCAAAAATGCTAAAATTGGTATAAGAGTTCTAATAAAAAAATAAAACATCCTGTAATTTCTAAAAAGTAAAATATTTAGAACATTTACAAATTTATATGAAGTTTTTTTCTTATTTTTCATTGGAGAATCAGCCCTTTTCGTTTGTCGCTAGAGTTACTGGACACCCTGTATACTAAAAATGAGTTAAATGTAGCACGAGCTTGATTGGATGTTGACCGGTTTAGTTTTATTTAAATACACATATGTATCTACTTATAGTGTTTTTTAAAAATATGAGCACTATTATCCACCGCAGCTAAAGCAAACATATATTCGTCGATTTATAACCCGAATCCAAAATTTAATTATCCAAAATGAAAACCAATTAAATTTATGCACAATTTAATAAAACGTTTACAGTTTGTGATTTAATGTAATTCTTCTATAATCGTTTATTTAATATTGGGATTAAAAATTGAGATTATAAATTTTCAATCTGCTGGAGCTTTTTAACACCAGAATCGTTTTTAGTGGTGAATTATAAAAATATTCGCCCCCATTTTTATTGTTTTCACCATAAAGGGTGTATTGCAAAACATTTAGCGTGTCCAGAAACTGTATCAACATATTTTAAGGGGTGATTCCAAAAAGGAGGGTACAAAATGTTGTTAGACAATTTAAGGACAGATTATACATAAGAAATATAAAAAAAAGATTATATAAGCATGGGCCTGCAAATGTTACCTTCTTAAGAAATACAGGGTGTAAAACTTTTTAAAAAAACTAAAAAATTCAGAAACACTTATTTTAGTAAAAATTGTTAAACTGGATAGAAACCTTATTAAAAATGTATTTAATGTTGTTTTTACGTAATTGCTATTAAACCTACTTAAAACTACTAAAAGTTTCTGCAAAGTTTCTTTTATGGTCTTAAAATACGCAATTAAGTGAATTTTATTTTTCTTCTTCTCCTCCTTCTTTTCTTTCTTTTTTAAACTAAACAAGATACGAAAGAAAGAGACATTAAAAACCTAATTTTTATTTCTTTAATCTAAAGAAAAACAAAAATTATACACAGTGGCGTAGCGTTTTTTAATTAGAAATATTTCCTCCCCTACCGCTCGAGACGCCACTGGACTTATTAAATGTAATTAGGTTAATGGTAAATTACTCCCCTAATGTCATAAACAACATGTCTAAATTGAAACAAAACTGGGTGGTATATATATATTTTTTTTTGACAAGTGTAAAACCCTGTATTTTGAAAACGAGGAATTCGCAAACCTATGTTTATATAAACTTGTTTTCATATTTTCAATAGTAGAATCTGCTCTCAAATTTTCTTAACAATATTCTGTAAGACTCTGTATAAACATATGCCTTAAACTTATTACCTTTTAAACTACAAATGTTAAAATTAAGAAAATATTTTTTTACCCTTTAAACTACAAATGTTATACTTAAGAAAATAATATCTTTACCCTTTAAACTACAAATGCTTAAATTAAGAAAATAATCTTTTTACCTTTTAAACTACAAATTTTAAAATTGGGAAAATTATTTTTTACCTTTTAAACTACAAATGTTAAAATTAAGGAAATAATCATCATTTTATAATAACTTTTATCCTAATTCACCTATTTACGGTAAATCTCTTACGGCGACACTGGTAAAATGTTTTTCATGTACGTCAAGGATGTCCTTTGATGCATAGGGTACATCTCCAAAATTTTTCAAAAATATCTAAAATTTACTATAAAAAACGGGTATTTTCTAAAAGTTTTAACAGTTTGTATTTTAAAAAGTAACACGCCTAGGACATACCTATAATATTTTTATGAGGTTTTTTTTCATTTTTGTTGGAGAATAAATTGCTGATACAACCGGTAAATTTCGGCGGATTACTTTGTCAGTAGTGATATTTTACTATGGAACGCTACACAATTGAACAACGCGTAGAAAGCGTTTAAACTTTTTATCAAAATCGGTTTCATTTCGCCAAACGTTCCGTGCACTGCGTTTAATTTATGGTATTCCCACCTAGGTCCTGCGATTTAACCCCGTTGGATTTTTCTTGTGGGGCTACATCAAATCTCGCGTATATGCGGACAAACCACAAACGATTGCCGTCCTAAAGTTCAACATAACTCGCACCATTGGTGAGATTGGGCAAATTTGTGTCAAAATGTCATCGAAAATTGGATCTCTAGGATTCGCATGACTCAGCGAAACCCCGGCGGTCATTTGGCTGATATAATTTTTAAAACTTAATGTTTTTTTCAAATTTGCTTTAAAATAAAAATACAGCCATTGAAATGTAATTTTCCTAATTTGTTTTATTTTCATTCAAAGATAAAAAGTTGAAAATGAAAAACCCTTTATTTAATATACAGTAGGTGTCCTATATGAGGTATAAGGAAGTTTATTAACAAAAAAGTAAAATATTTATAGATTGAGAGGAATATTCTACGGTCAGTTGGCTCTACAGTGTTGTCACTTTAGAGATAATAAAACAAAAAGTAGGAAGTTCCGGGTCTCCCATGTTGGACTGCATAGGGATCATACGTGTGGCATCACGTGTTACTCTGTTGGAAGCTGCAATAAACCGGAGGATTTTTGGCACCCTAATCCAATAATAATTTAAGACCATGAAACATTTTGTGTTTTTAAACACTCTGTATATAAAAAGAATAAAATCCCCTTGTAGGTACCATCATTAAATTCAATTTAACCAATATAATATGTTTAAACAAGCAATAATGTACCTTAAGAGGTTTTGGGTCAACGATTTAAAAAATTAGAGTAGAAAACAAATGGAATTGAAATAATGAGAAGTTTTGTTTACATATCTATTTATAAGCTGTAAATGTAGGCGGTAAAGATGCGTTGAATTATTAGAGGTAGTTGTATTAATTACTTTAATAGTATTTTTAGCGGTTAAGTTTAATTGGATGAAACAGAAATAAAAAAATGATTTAAAGGTTTAAACGTGCATTCACAAGTTTGTAAAAAAATATGTTTATGTGAAACGATAGATCTCTCGTATGATAACTTTTATTTCATTTGTACCAGAGACTGGTGTAAAAATTTTTGTTGAAAAACATTTGAATAAATTTTAACAGTATTTAACAAGTTGTGTTCCTATTACAGTATGAAGTTATTTTTCCTCGGCGGAAAAAAAAAACGTTTTATTTCTGTTGACGGGTACTTAAATGTGACTTTTCATGAAATTACTTTTTTCCTGGAAAAAAGTGAGTACTTATTTTTGGGTATAGATTAAAGTAACCACATTTTCAAAGTTAGATATCGGGACAAATAAAATTAGATGTACTTTTTTAAATGATCCCCAAAATTTTTTAAAAGCAAAATAAAAGGTCCTTACCTCCTTCTTTACTTATTCTTGTAGTCATATTTTTTTTAAGAGAAAAACAAAACAACAACCTTTTTTCACGTATCTCAACCGCAAGTCGGGACTTTTCCAAAAAATCGGGACATTTTCTAAAATCGTAGGGACGCGGGACTGTCCGCCAAAATCGGGACGTGTGGTCACTTTAGTATAGATACACGTAAGTAAAGGTAAATATTTTATTTTAGAATATTTTATTGAACAAAACTTAAATTTTTTAGATCAAAACTACAAGTAGACAGTTTTTGACTTCATAATATGCATTTAAAATAACTACTAAACAACCACACCAAGTTCAAAATGTATAATTATAATTCGTCAAATTACAAAATAACATTGAATAAAATAGTGTATTTATTAGACATAGGAGCAATTTTGGATTTTAGCTCTCGGTTTAATGTCTCACTTTCTTTCGCGTCGGGAGACAACTCAGCTCGAGCTAAAATCTAGAACTTTTTTCCTTGTAGAATAAATAAATATTTTTGTATATTTAATTTCGGTCGCTTACTTTAAAATAATACCTTTTCAATTCATTTATTTTTGAGATATCATAAGAAAAATAAATGGGGTACTTTTGAAAAAATAATACATAAACACTAAATTTTAGGAAATGTTTTCTTCACAGAAATAAATATTTAAAATATTTATGCAGTTAGGAAAATGATATGAGGTGAGGTCATATTTTAAATACTTTAAAATAAATTTTTATCAATCCACTTTTGAGATTTCATAACAAAAATAAACAATCATTTTAAGAAAGAAAAATAAACAATTTAAGGCAAAGGTTTCCACGGAATTAAATATTAAAAATATATTTGTAGTTAGGAAAATGAATAAATGATAAGAACGGTCATATAATTAATAAATAGGAGTCTCTTGCCTCAAAATGATAATTTTTAATAAAATTTTATTTTTCAGATTTTATAACAAATCTGACACCTAATTTTAGGCAATATTTTTTACGGATTAAACTATATATTTTTGGTATTATAAAAATGATATGTACTTTCATACTGTGTGTCCAACGAAAGTATATATAGTAGGAATGTTACAGGAGGACAAATGGACCAAAAATTTTTTAATTATAAACGAAATTTTGGTGTTTAAAAGTTCAAAAATTTTTGATCCATTTGTCCTCCTGTAACACTGGGACACACTGAATATTACGAATCAGCATCTACTTCAAAATTATAATTTTTCAGTTAATTTATTTTTTAGATTTGTTAACCAAAATAAATAGACACTCAATTGTAGGAAATTTTTTCACGGAATAAAATTTGTTTCTATTGATATAAAATGACATGTAAAGTCCTATATATATAAAATATCGCTGGTGACCTGGCAATACCTTTATCTGATTTTGACCATTTTTTGTAGGGGGTCAAAAACACGTTCAATTGATCTAATATTGGTTCAATAATTGATTTTTTTTTGGTCAGGGTTTTAAAATATGTGATCGAAAAAGATATATAAGCATTAGGTGTATTTTTATGGTACAATTTTAAAACAGTAAAAATGTTAACTTTCTGGTGAAAATTCAGTTAGGAGGTTTTGCCAGGTCACATCTTACATATTTACTTCAAGATTATACCTGTTTAATAAATTAATTTTTGAGATTTCATGACAAAAACAAATAACCTACGTAAAAGAAAAAAATAATCACTTAATATTAAGCGAAGTCTTTCTCCAAAAATTTCTTAAATTTTAATATGGCAAATTATTATCATCACTATAATGGTTAAGAATCTGATCTGATGACAAATCAGATTAACTCAGCGCGTGTTATCGGGGCCCGCGAGCACACCGTGCAGTCTCCCGCGCGACGAGATGGGATTTTATGACTGCTATTCATAGACACGCATTCTGGAGGTACAAACGATGCCATGCCAAAGCCAGATACACATGGGCGTACGCAACACGGATTTTATTAACACGAAGAAGGTGGTGGTGATGCTGGTCCAAAGTTGCGTTTACATTTTAAAAAGCTTCTTGCGTGACATTTTTTGCTGCAATTTATTTTAGCAACAAAGGTTATCAACTTACCCAAATTTCAAAACAACTTATTCAAACAAAAATGCATTAAAAAAATCTGTTTTTTGATCCATATCCTGAAAAGTAAGAAGACCATTTCAGTATTCTACATAAGGTTTTATAAAATAGTAGATAACTAATTTATGTAAAAAGTGCATAATGTTATATAGGAGAGCTAGTGAACCCTTCGAGTAACATTGGGCCTGTAAGGCTAGAAATTTGTATAGTGATGAGTCAAAACATGGTAAGTACGGCAATTATTACCTGGCAAGCATTAGCCCTGCACATTATCACCCTGTATATTTTTAAAAGTTAAAAAAAATAAAAAATAAACTTGGAGCTGTAAGCTTGAAATTTGAAGTTTATTTATAGTAAGGTTTTAAAAACAATTGACAGTCGTTCTCGGTGAGCACAAGTAACTGCAGGCGAACTGTGGCTGATTTGGATGGCCATATTTCCAAAACTAATAAAGTTAGATGTACCTAATGTGGTATTTTCTTAAAGCTCTTTTTAAATCTTTTAAATTAAACAAAAATACCAGTCTCACCATTGAAAATATTTTTATTATTAAAGTTTCTTTCAGCAAACGGAAGTATTAATGGGGGTTAAACCTGTTGATGGCCAAAATTTTTGTGTACGATCAATTTTTTAAAAGTAAAGCTACACCAGTATAATTAATTTTTATTAACACGAAGAAGGTGGTGGTGATGCTGGTCCAAAGGTGCGTTTACATTTTAAAAAGCTTCTTGCGTGACATTTTTGCTGCAATTTATTTTAGCAACAAAGGTTATCAACTTACCCAAATTTCAAAACAACTTATTCAAACAAAAATGCATTAAAAAAAAAATCTGTTTTTTGATCCTTATCCTGAAAAGTAAGAAGCCCATTTCAGTATTCTACATAAGGTTTTATAAAATAGTAGATAACTAATTTATGTAAAAAGTGCATAATGTTATATAGGAGAGCTAGTGAACCCTTCGAGTAACATTGGGCCTGTAAGGCTAGAAATTTGTATAGTGATGAGTCAAAACATGGTAAGTACGGCAATTATTACCTGGCAAGCATTAGCCCTGCACATTATCACCCTGTATATTTTTAAAAGTTAAAAAAATAAAAAAATATACTTGGAGCTGTAAGCTTGAAATTTGAAGTTTATTTATAGTAAGGTTTTAAAAACAATTGACAGTCGTTCTCGGTGAGCACAAGTAACTGCAGGCGAACTGTGGCTGATTTGGATGGCCATATTTCCAAAACTAATAAAGTTAGATGTACCTAATGTGGTATTTTCTTAAAGCTCTTTTCAAATCTTTTAAATTAAAGAAAAATACCAGTCTCACCATTGAAAAGATTTTTATTATTAAAGTTTCTTTCAGCAAACGGAAATATTAATGGGGGTTAAACCTGTTGATGGCCAAAATTTTTGTGTACGATCAATTTTTTAAAAGTAAAGCTACACCAGTATGGTTAATTTATTGCATTTTTGTAATAAAATAAACAGTTTTCAAAAAATTGTTTATTTAGTAGGCTGTGGAAACAAAAAAACACCTTTCTTACCCCAGTGATATATTCGATTTTTTTAATAAATGACATAAATTTTCGAAATATTTACATTTTAAATACACATAACACATAACTAAGGGAAAAAATCTTTTTTTTATTATTTTGATTAATTAAATTAAATAAGTACTTTATGAGAATAGGATGGGTTTTTCTTCGCTTTTTGCTCAATTAGCAGATTGGGCGAACGGTTGGGCAAAAACAATTTATGATGACAGATTGAGCATCCGATTTAACATTTTTTTCTGCCGGCCCTGCTTTTTGCAAATGTATATGCAGATGACACCTGCCGCTGTATCACACCCTCCCCACCCGCCTCCTCCCTTTTACTACACCGATGCCAATTACACGGGCAGGGTTGTTAATTAACAATTTAGTGCCCTTTAACAGCGCGGTCCGTGGCTACCTGCCATCGACAGTGGCGTCTCTTTAGGAAAATCCATATTTATTATATTGAAGGTCGGCCAGGTAAAAAATTAACTTTATAAGTGTTGGTTCCTCGAAGAACCTTTTTATGTATTTGTTAGGTTGCTTTGATTCTACACTGATCATTAGTAGGTTATTGATAATATTACATAGTGCTATTATAATTTAGATTTGTGTTTTTGCGAACAGGGTAAATGTGTCATAATTTTTAAAATTCTAAATTATCTGAAAATCTACGCATTTTTAATAAAAATACGTAAAAATATTTTTAAATGGAATGATACATATTTCCTGTCAAATTATGTATTTTTGTTTAATTGGGCCAATATAAGTAACTTACAAAAGAAATTCGGACATCAAAACATTTAAGTATCACTGACATTTTTTATTAAAAACACAAACATAAGATTTTTTTAACCAGACGAGAGAATACTCTTGTTTTGGCGATATTGTGCCGTTTTTCTTGAGATACCTCGATCAGGGATGACAAAAAATTGAAGCCAGTAAAATACCAGTTTAAATTGAAATTAAAGATAATTTAATATAATTAAAAGTATTATTGGCCCCTTTAAATATTATATCAAAGAAATAAATTAATATAAACAAGGTCTTTATATTGCATTTCTTTATGACATAAAAAATATAGATTTTATAAAAAACAAATTGTTAAATGCCAAGTTAAGCATGTTCATAAATACAGGGTGTCTCTAAAAGATGCGGAATAGAAGCTACCATACATTTTTGAGGCTAAAATATGACGATATAACCCTAGTCCAAAAGTGAATGATTTCGGAGATACATATGGTGTTAAAAATGTATTGTGGTTTTAGTTTTTATTAATATTATTGTTTATATTAAGTGTATTGTTATAATATTTAGCTATATAGGGGTTTTGGGAGATGAAAAATCTTAATCTGCCCTCAATTTTATTATACACTTTTTTGAGCAACTCTGTATGTTCTCAAGTAGCAGGTTGACATCTTATTAACGTCTTTTGAGTCATTTATTTTAGTAAAAACGTCATAAGATGACGACAAAATGACGTTTAAATGACCTCCCTAAGTCACAGTCAAAAGACGTCTCATTAATGACGTCTTTAAGATTACGAAAAGTTGACGCATATACTTTTTTTTCAAAAGCTAAAATGATACGATATTTGAATTGAAAATTAAAATAGGAAAAAACTCTTTACTGCTCGCAATTTTGCACTGTAAGCAGGGCTGCCGAGAGGGCGTTGAAGGCGGTATAAATTATGGCGGCCTGGACTGAATGGGAAGGCCCACGCAGGATAAAAAACGTAAATGGAGCAATGGAGTTAGGACCTTTTTTTGGTCTTCAACTTTTTTAGGAGTACTTTTTAAGAGTAATGTAAACTATATTAATTTCTAGGAAGTAAGGACTTTTTTTTGCTTTAACTTTTTTAAGGGTAACTTTGAAAAGTAATGTAATCTAAACAATATTAGTTTGGAGGAAATAAGGAACTTTTTTTTATTCTTTAACTTTTTTGGGTCACATTTTTTTAATTAAAGGGGCTTGTAACTTTTTACTTGTACCGGGGCCCGGTACGGCTCTCGGCGGCCCTGACTGCAAAGTTGCATTTCCGGAACACTGTCCAACCTGGAAATGCAGATTTTTACACTTGCCGAAGGTATTTCTTTCATACCTTATTGAGATCACCAACCGCAGACCGGTCTTGAACTATTTTGGTTGTAGGCGATAACAACAAGATCCAAAAAATTACTATTTTTCCTATTTCAATTTTGTAAAATTCTTAGTCTCATTTTTCTGTCATATGAAATTTCGGTTGGATTTTGACACGAATCATATAATGTCACAAAATTTTTCGGGTGGGTTTTTAAACAAGACGTCATTAGATGGTTAAGCTAGTATGACGAAAAAATGACTTCGAAAAGACGTTGCTTCAACGACGTCTAAAACACGTCAGTAAAATGAGGTCATAATTTTGGTCTGATGACGTCTTATGAACAAAAATTACTAAAAAAATTACGTCCTAATGAAGTAGGTAAGCTTGCTGGCTGGGTTTTGGATTCAAATTCTCATTTTTCAACATATTCTACATAAAAAGGTATACATGGTAAAAGTTGTTTTTTTATCGTCTTTTCTTGTCTCTGTTATGGCCGCGCTCCACGTTGCTTAACTCTGGTGATCGTCTCTGCCGATATCACCGGCGCAGAAAAGACCGCGGCTTTAAAAGTTGATTTAGAGTTTTTTGAGATAACTAAATTTAAAAAACTCATCTCTTCTATGGCCACCTTGTCTCGTCTCGCACGTTACAGGTTTTTAAGGGAAAAAGACAACAAAATAAAACAATATTGTTCTGTGAAAGTATAGATTCTTATTAAAGTATTACTACTTAAGTTGTATAAAAAAGTTAACAATTTTAGCATATTAAAACAATTTACTTCTATTTCTAATTCCACTTGGTCCCCACAATAACCCCTTTATAAAATTCAGCAGAAAGTTTTGCAGTCCTGGGTCTCTTTGGGTTATTAAAATCGACCTGGTATAAACCATATTTTATCCTAAAAGTATAACCACATTGTAACTAACAGTAAATCCTTTAAAAATCGTTAAACTGTCCAAACACTATGCAACTTATTATGCGATAGGTTGTATAGACAGAATTACAAGCAATGGGTGCAAAAAGTTGCTTAGACTTTTGCCCATAGATGCATCTAATCTGAACATCAATCAGTCATTAAGCGTTGCAGTACAACATTTTATTGTCATTTGGGGAAATAATACAATTCCATTTGTATAAAGAAGTTTTTATTCAGGTATAGACTACCAACTACTAAGAAAAACATTATAGCGTCGCTAGTAATCGACCATAAAGAAAGAACTTAAGATAAAAAAGAACGTGGTCCAGTATAGTTCCTCCACTCACGGTTCCCACTAGAGAAACTCGAGGTGTCGCGCGTATGCATGCCTATACGGTCCAACTGGACAGGCCCCGAATCTCCCACTTTGATCGTTCTTTTATCCCTAGAGTTTCTAGAATGTGGAACCTGCTGCCCGCGGAGGTCCTTTCTTCCCCCTAATCTTAAAGTATTTAAGTCCCGTGTCAACAAACTCCCTTTTGCCTCGCTTAAAACACCCACGGTACGTTAGTACTTAGGCTTTTAGCCTTCGTGGTTTGTCCAAAGATAAAAAAAGAAATTGTAATTGCAACGACGCATACCGGGGTGGTGCGTCGCGTTGCCGAGCGGAACATAGGAAATCCCATGTAAATTTTAAGGGGTTAAGTATTGGATCCCCTGCACATTTTACAGAAAAAATGTAAAAAAACTTTTGAAGAGACCAATAATGACAAACGCTCGTGCCAATTTTAAAAAAATGTTAATAAGCGACTCTTTAATTATTTAATTAAATGTAATTGCAAAATTACCAAATTTTCTGTTCAGTTAATACCAAGCACGCACTTGTAAAATGTATGTCGTCACTGACATAAAGAAAACTGTCATAAGTTTGTTCCAGCAAGCTGTCAGAAATGTTTGCAACCGTTCGAATTCTGCGCACGTCAAATTTGTCGTTCTAGCAGTGCCATGTTTCTAACATTATACAATTGTTTGTTGTTCCAGCAGTAGTTTTAAGATGTTGAAAACATGTTGGAAACTGTTTGAAAAGTTTGCTTTCTTCAAACATTACTGACAATTTTTAACATAACCTTTCTTGTATGGACGTATAAGCAGTATGCACGCCTTGTTTATTTTTCGTTCCAGCAGAAAACTGTTGCCAACATTTCTGACTAATGTTTGTAACAATTTCTGCGTTTTACGATTGTTGCTAACATGTTTCCAACATTCTGCTGAAACAAACCTAATAAATCAGGAACAGTCAGTATTTAAAAGAAAATTATGTACCTATTATTTAATTGACAAAAAGTATTTCAGATACTGCTATTGGTGTCCAAATTTATTTGTAAATAGGGAGTATAAATAATATATCAACTCACGTGTAACCATCCGTCCATTCCATGTTGTCCATAATACTCCATACAGTGTACCTTGCTACGTTACATCCATCTTCATTTACTGCATCGAAAACCGCACCAATATATTTCTAAAAAATATATTTTGGTAAATTGCACCTCATGTCAAAAGTGATGTTGTGCCTTGCAGACGACACTTTTAAAAATCTACTCACAATTAAATAACGAAACGTGGAACAATACCTGTATTTTAGGATGGCGTACCGCAATGAATTGTAGGGGAAGGTCCAGTAGTATCGGACGTTTTAGGAAAATGCAAGTTTTGCAGAAAAACAATTTATTATTCTAATTTTCTGTAATTTTAACTAAAAGGGCACTTAAGACCCCTAAAAATAACGTAAGTTTATAAAAACAAACATAAATAAAGTGTGGTTCTTGAACACAAAAAAAGGCATTTTTTAGGCTTACTGCAGAATGTCTGGTAGTATCGGACGGTTATTAGTCGTTGTGGCAGGTGTCGCAAATATAACTAATGTGTTTTTCTCTGCTCCAAAACATTCAAGGTAAGCCATTCCACGACACTGACAGCATTGAATCCAGTTTTCCTTAACGTTCGTCCCGCAAATAATACAAATTGTACTTTCTTTGTCAACTTTTTTAACTCTCGAGCTCTTTGGAGTTTCTTAGTTTTTATGTCATTTTTTTATCCGAATAACTTAGTTCGTTAGTTCTTGTTTTTCCTCTTATGGTCTTCAGACTATTTTTTTCTTGTAGTTCAGTTTTATATGGCGTTAATGTCAAAATTTCACTGTTTGCTGTGTGTCTTTTTCTTGCATTTATTCTTTTTCTCATCGCTTGTGGAGTAGGTGATATTTCTTGCAAAATTTTCTTTACACTAGATTTATTACAACTTTCTTTTAAGGTAGTAACCTGGGGTTGTTTTACTGTAGTTCCCTGTTCTCTAGTAACTTCTTCCGTTAGTTTTTGGATACTTGGTTGTTTGGTTCAGACTGTTTTGAACAAGTCGGTAGTTAGGCACCACCTTTGGATAGTTGGCTGGTGAGTTTGGACTCTTTTGAACAACTCGTTAGTTCCATATCACCTTTGGATATTTGGCTGTTTAGTTCAGACTCTTTTGAACAACTTTTGAAATTTGGCTGGTTAATTCAGACTGTTCATCTTTGAATACTTGGCTACTCGGTTGAGACTGTTGTAAACACGTGATTTGTATATTGTCATCAGTCTGGCCATAACTTTGCGATATTGCAGCATGTTCTTGATAAATTTTATTGTCAATATCTAATCCCCGCGAGCCAAGAAGATCAAGGTCTGTAAAAGTTTCCGAGTTATAGGGATATATGCCTGTACATCGAAAACCATTTCTTGCCAGATCCATGCGACAAATTTTTAAGTACGCTTGGTGTACCAGTTGAGCAATTTCATAATCTGTAATCCTTGCAAAAGGATTTTTCTTATCCAAAGAGAAGCCGCTTCGTTGTACGCATCTTTGAACGGCTTCATAATGGTCCTGTCTAGAGGCTGGAGTTTGTGCGTACAATGCGGTAGAAGACTAAGCATGTGCACATTATTTTCCTTAGCAAATATTATAATATCAAGCTCCTTGTGGCTACAATGCCCATATAATATTAGAAGCACTGGGTTCTATTTGGTAGTATTAGTGTATTTCACAAAATTTTGCATCCATTGTAAAAATATGTTGCCATTCATCCACTTATTTTTTTTTCTGGGCATAAAAAGTCTATTCTTCCGGTGCTTCAATCTTTAAACGATCAGTCATCTTTTTCCTAGAAAAAATATATAACTGGGGAATAAAATGGTCTCCTGTTGCATTTATGAATAGCATTATTGTGACAGAACGACCCCTTTCACCAGATGTCAACTTGCCCACTTGTTTTTTCCCTTCAGCGACACAACTTTTTGTCGGTTTTGATGAACGGTTTGAAACACCAGTCTCATCGGCGTAGTAATTTTGAACTGTCTAAACGAGCACTTTTCCATCAGCGATTCCAGATGTGTAAAGAATGGGGTAACTTGAGGGCAATCCAACACATCTTGCACATTCGGCAACTCAAGAGACAGCTCAGGGTGACTTCGAAAAAACTCATAATAAAAAAATTTCCCGACTTTTTATCAGTTTTATTGATTTGATGTGTAAGTTTTTGCCTTTCTGCTAAATCAAATGCCAATTTGCAAAATTTCTGTTAGCGGCATGAATCTGCTATCCAAATATTTAACATGACTGACCAAATGTTCTTCGTAATCTATTTCAAATGTTTTACGAAATCTTTTCAAATTTACTCTATATCCCAAGCTACTTTTTGGAACACCATATATTTCTGCTACACGTCTAACTGAAAGTTTCCTATACTACCGGAACCACAACACTAAAAAAATATATCAATTTAGCCTCATTAAACAAGTGAATAGTTTGAATCAGACCGGTGTTGTATTAAGCAATATTCATAAAAGAGCGTCTACAAGACGAAATTTAGAAATAACTTCTATTGACATACACTCAAATTTTATCTCGGGAATGATCGTAACACGAGAAAAACACAAACCTATTTTGTACATCCACACAGTTCCAGCTTTGGTGACATACTAAGGAGAGGTGCTTACGGCCGAGAAGAAGCAATAACGAGAAGCGACATTAATATCTGCTCCTTTGAAGTTGTGGGGTCTTATTTTCATAACCTCGAGTTTGACACTGTTGACGAAATGACACCTTATTTTCGAGAAAAATACCTACAAGTTATGAACAAACAGTCTCTACACTGAGAAAACTAATTAAATATTTCGGCGAATTTCTTTAGTCCGAGGCTCAATGTACTTGATTTTTTTAATTTCTACAAATTAATAATTTATGATTTCTTTTTCTATTTGCTACGAAATATTGTGCTTCATGGTATAGGGGTCTAAGTGAATGCATCATAGATAACGCCAAATGTATTTTTCTTAAAGCAAGTGCAATAGGATAGGCTAAGAGAAAGCCTAATATATAGGGTTTACAAGAGCACAAATGCACATAAAAAAATAATATTTTGGCAAAAAGTCATTTTTGTAAAAAAAAATTCTTGTAAAAGAAATACGATTCACGAAGAGATATTTTGAGTTTTTGTGCAGGGTTTCCAAAAGCTTTAAAAACTTTAATGAAGAGTAAACTACCTTTGTTTTTATTTAGGAAACGTATTTAAAATAACACTTAACACTTTCACAGTAATGTTTTATTTTTAAATGCATTTCGACCACATTTTTCGAAAGAACGAATATTTTTACATTTTGAGATGTAAACGGATGTTCTTAATTAAAGATCTCTATTCTCTATCACAAAGCTGGAAGAATCTGCGCAGGTATACTAATCAGAACTCTTTGTGCTAAGGTCAACATTGTCCTATAATTGAAATTCTTTTTACTATTTTAAATTTATTTCATTTTACTCCATATGTAAAACAAGGTAATAAAAATGTAAAAATATTTCCTTTTCCAAAATGTATTAGAGAGGAATGGATATATCATTTTAAAATAAGATCTTTCAGTAAAAGTTTATTCTGAATACCTTTCCCAAATGATATTTTGCTTTAAAATAAAAAATAAAGATAATTTGCTCTTAGAGAAAAATCGGGTTTTTGCGAACCTTGTACAAAAATCCAAATTTTCTTTTTATGAATCATCAGCTCGCTAACTAAAGTGGAAAGGGGAACAGCTGATATGTTTGACGGAAAGACACCTTGGTTCGCGCATGCTCCATAGATAAACGATTTTGGCGGGAAGCCTAGCTGTCGTTTCTCGTTATTGTTTCTTCTCGGCTTACGGTCGAACCGGAAGAACTATTTGCTGGTGAAATATTGGCGCCATCTATCGTGCCATTAAAGAAACTGATACTGTCCTATACTACCCGCTGTCCGGTACTACCGGACTTTTTCCTATATAAGAATATAACAACTTTACATAACCAGATTACATTTTTTTAACTTGACTTTTATTCATACTGAGCAGTAGATATAAAAAGTTATTTTAAGCCAACAAAAGAAATGTGTATATGGCCCATTCTATATTGGCAAAAGTCACCCACTAACTTTCCTTCAGTGGTACGCCTCTGTAGCAAGCTAGTAAGTACTTTATTTAGACTAAACATCAAGTCATAATATAAAACAATATAAAAAAATTAGAAAAAATATAAAAATTTACAAAAACAGTTTAGTTCAATTTACATGTTCTGTGGAGAGTACCAACCTGTAAAAACTCAACCCTACGAGTATCATTTAATGTTCCAGTTTCATCGCCAATACCATTTTCTGTTATATAAACCAAAGGATTATTATACTGAACTTTTACCCAATTTATTAGTTTTCTGAAACCCAATGGTACTATTTCTGGATCTTTCACTTTTGGATATTGTTGTAAAAATGTCCCTGGATATAGAAAATAATTTAAAAATTTAGTTAAAAGTTAAAAGCAGATAAAAAAAATATTTTGGGTACGTACAGGGCCGTTCCTGGGGTGACTTGCGCCGTGGTGCAAAAAATTATTGGCCGGTCCTAGAAGATAATGTAAATGGAGGTGTAAAAATTTTCTAAGAAAAAAAAGTTTTCCACTCTTACAATACATCAATACATTACTGACTCCTTGATTTCAGTAGAATATTACATTGTTTTTTCTCCTTCCTAAGTATTTTTAAAGAGGAAAATAAAGTCCCCACTTTAAAATTACACTGATTTCTAATCATTCAAAAAGTTTATTTTCTAAATACTGGTACATAGATTAACATACTGGTTGGTGTTTTAAAATAATGTTTTTTTGGGGTTTTGATAAGTACTTTCATAACACCCTGTATAAGACGATGTCTTTAATACTGACCTTTATCAGCCTGAAAGGATACGTCACTTAATTTAAATTCATTAGGTGAAACAACCCAAGAGTGATAATGGTTCAGTCCCAAAAAATCAGCCGATCCTTTGATAAGTTTTATTTCTTCCAAAGATAAAGGTGGTAGCCTTGATGTTGTATAATTTTGTTTTTGGCTTATATTGGCAATCCTGGTTTTCATTATTTCTGGGTAATCGCCGGTAGCAGAGAATATCGGATGAGTATACCAACCAAACTATAACAAAAGAACTATATAGGTATTTAAAAGTCACTATTACTAAAAGTTTTTACTAGATGCCATAGACCATCTGTATGTATTCTAATGTACCTCGTGCTTATAGACGTTAAACAGGGTGGTCATTTAAAAACGAAATAGAGCTAATTTTGAGCACTCCAAATCATTAAGGAAAAACGCCCGTAACCATCAATTTTTGATGGTCTCTTCACTATGATTATAACTACCAAGTTTGAAGTATCTGCTACTATTCCGTTGATATGACAGCTTGTTAATTTTTTTTTTTAATATACTTTCTCTTTTAATCTACTCTCTAAAAGGTGCGGAAAAAAGGTATTACACATTTCTAAGACTAAAATATGACGATCTAATCCAACTTGCCTAAGTCCAAAAGTGGATGATTTCGGAAATACAGGGTGCTAAAAATTTATTCGGGTTTTAATTTTTTATAAATAATTTTTGTAATATTTGATGTATTTTCACATTTTTTGGCTAGAAGGGGTTTTGGAAGGTGAGAAATAAGAATCTGCTGTCAATTTAATTGTTAACTTTAGGGTCCGCCACTTGCGGCATCTTGAACAAATTAAAAACGAAATAACTTTTTGAACCACCTTGTATGTAACTTTAAAAACAAAATCTTATTCTTTGAGATATAGATTAAAGTTGATTTAGGCAACCGTTTTTGGATATCTGGATTTTAAAAAATTACCTCCTATACGGTCAGATCCAAGCTATACAAAATGTTTTAGAATTAAATGCTAATCTTTTATATCAGTGTGAATCCTTAGGTGATTTTAAGAAGAAAAGTTTTATAAACCAATGTTCTAAAAGACTTATTTTTTGAGTTACAGGGTGGTAAAGTTGAAAAAAAATAATTTTTATTACCACTGTGTATCTCCCATGCTTAGTGACTTATTGTTCAAAAATGGCCCGATACTTCGGTTTTTGAGTAGAAGCAAATGCTTTATACAGTGAATAAAGTATGTCAACATTAGTAGATTTTTGAACAGACCCACCTCAAAAGTCCTGCTGGCACCCCCACCCCCCTCAAAGTTGGTTAAGGGATTGATATAGTTTTTTCTAATATCTTCTAAACGGTAAATGATAAAAAACTGATTTTAGTGTCGTTAGATAGAGCAAAAAATTCTGCAAAATAGTAATAATTAAAATTGTATTTTTGTTTATTACGTAAGAATCTCCAATATAGAAAAAGTTGGAGGGGAGCATCCACAAGGCATTTTTTACAATATATCTTCCAAACCGTCTACCAAACAAAAAAATATAAGACACAAAAAATTAAGGCCAAAGTTTTTCCTATCGAATGGTGTATAACACTATACTATTTTCTTTTAAATTAAAGCTACCAGTGGCGTACAAAAGTAGCACTACACCAGTATAGTAGGTAGTTAAAAATAGAAATTTTTAATGTTATACTTTTATTTTATTTTTTCAGAATATTTCTCACTTTAGTTGGTAATATTAGCTTATAGTAACACTAGAAATTGTATTTTTGTTGATTTAGTAAAATTCTACAACAAAAAAAATGTTGGAGGGGAGCATCTACACGGAACTTTTTACGATATATCTTCCAAACCATCCACCAAATAAAAAAATATAGAATTCAAAAAATAAAGGCCAAAGTTTTCCCTAACGAATGGAGTATAACATTATACTATTATCTTTAAAAAAAAAGCTACCAGTGGCGTACAAAAGTAGCACTACACCAGTATAGTACCTAAAAATGTAAATTTTTAATGTTATATTTTTAATTTTTTTTTTATATTTTTTACTTTAGTTTTATTAATTTATAATTATTTCTAATTCTGCATTCTAGTAATAATAAATAATCATATTACACGGAAAAATTTTTTTACCAGTACAAAAATCAAAATCAAGACGTGTGGATTGAGTTTGGTACTAGTAAAAATGTAAGACATATTTCGTGTATCGAAATTGCTACAAAAATCAATGAAAAGAAGTCTAGCCCTTTCTTTTTTCATTCACTAACCGGTTGCGATACCACCTCTTCCTTTTATGGAAAAGGAAAAAAAGTGTTGGGAAGCTTGGGAATCTTTTCCGGAAGTTACTTTCATTGATTTATTGCAGCATTCAAAAAACCTTCATCTCGGCAATTAAGTGTGATCTCAAAATTCGTTGTAACCATTTACGATAAACATTCTGTATAGTAGCAACATTGATATTTATCGAATGCAACTTTTTGCCCAAAAAACCGAACGGTTGAGAATTTACCCCCAACAATGAATCTTTTAGCACTTCACATTAATCAATGCATTTATCAAGCAGGATTTGTTTGGGGTAATCTCTGCCAACCAGTGGTTGAACTTCCATGTCCATCTGAATGGGGATGGATTTTAGAGAATACTAAATGGACACCACTGTGGACCACTTTAAAAAATGAAAAAATATCATCTGATACACTATTAAAATGTAAATGTGGCACAAATTGTAAATGTTGTTTAAAAAAATTTAAAATGTACCAGGTTATGTTTGTGTGCGGAATGTTGTAATTAGGTATTTTAGATTGTGTAATAATGTGTTTTTATTGATGTTATATACAGTGTGTCCCAGGATAGATGTTACAAGAGGACAAATGGAACAAAAATTTTTAAATTTTAAAACGAAATTTTGGGCGACCGGTCGCATGGTCCAAAACTAATAAATACAAAACTTTACTTCAATTGGTATTAAACAGGGCGAGTTAAAAAATTGACAAAAATATTTTTTTACTTAACGTGTTTAACTTTAAATTTTGACATAAAATTTAGATCTCTACAACATTTACCTATACAATTTTGTCCTATTTTTAAAAATAAAGGTACTTTATCCTTGGTCATTTTTCATATTTTTAGTTATAACTTGCCCTGTATATTACCAATTGAAATCAAATTTTGTATTTATTAGTTTTGGACCATGCGACCAGTTTCCCAAAAGGACGATTAAATATTCCAAAAATTTTGGTAAATTTGTCCTCTTGTAACACCTATCCTGGGACACACTGTATAAGCCATATTTGTTGTTATCTTTATAATAAAAAGTTATTATAATACTGTTGTTATTTATTTAAAAATATGATGAATCAAATTATAAAACAAAAGAAATAAGTAAATAAAATGTAAAGTATAATTATTAATTAATAAATCTAAAGTGAAAAATAATCTTTTAAAATTTAAGAATAACATTAAATATTTCGATTTCTAGGTACTTTATTGGTGTAGTACTAATTTGGTACGCCACTGGTAGCTTTATTTTAAAAGATAATAGTCAAAATGATAACTTTGTAGTCTGTCGTTTATGTTGTTTATTTTTTTTGTTAATGGTTTGAAAGATATATGGTAAAAAGTGCCGTATGGATACTCCCCTTCGACTTTTTTTGTTGTAGAGTCTTACCAAAAAAACAAAAATATTATTTTTAATATTACTATTATGCGCAATAAGGTAATATTACCAATTAATATAACTAAAGTGACAAATATTCTGAAAAAAATAAAATAAAAGTATGACATTAAAAATTTCAATTTTTAACTACCTACTATACTGGTGTAGTGCTACTTTTGTACGCCACTGGTAGCTTTAATTTAAAAGAAAATAGTATAGTGTTATACACCATTCGATAGGGAAAAGTTTGGCCTTAATTTTTTGTGTCTTATATTTTTTTGTTTGGTAGACGGTTTGGAAGATATATCGTAAAAAATGCCTCGTGGATGCTCCCCTCCAACTTTTTCTATATTGGAGATTCTTACGTAATAAACAAAAATACAATTTTAATTATTACTATTTTGCAGAATTTTGTGCTCTATCTAACGACACTAAAATCAGTTTTTATCATTTACCGTTTAGAAGATATTAGAAAAAAACTATATCAATCCCTTAACCAACTTTGAGGGGGGTGGGGGTGCCAGCAGGACTTTTTGAGGTGGGTCTGTTCAAAAATCTACTAATGTTGACATACTTTATTCACTGTATAAAGCATTTGCTTCTACTCAAAAACCGAAGTATCGGACCTTTAAGTCACTAAGCTAATGTAGCCCATTAGGATATAGGTTTATATGAACTTTAGTTCTTAAAATCATGTAAGGATTCATACTCTAAAATATAAGCATCTAATTCTGAAACAACCTGTATAGCTTAGAGCTCGCCATACAGAATGTGATTTTTTAAATCCAAATATCTCAAAAATCAACATTTACCAAGTATACCTTTTTTATGTAAAACATGTTGATTTTTTTTAAGTTTTATACAAAATGACTAAAAAAGTTATTAAGTTTTTAATTTGTGCAAGACACCGTAGGGGGTTCCTCTTTAAAGTAAAAAATAAATTGATGGCAAATTCTTATTTCTCATCTTCCAATGCCCCTTTTAGCCAAATATTGTGACAATAGAACTTAATAACAAAATTATTTATGAAAAGTTGGGTTAGATCGTCATATTTTAGCCTTAGGAATCTGTGATAGCCTTTTTTCTGCACCATTCAGAGACACCCTGTATAATAATAAATTACCTGTAGGAGCAAGCTACTTTAAACTAAGCGGATATGATAAGGGGTATACGATCTTTAAAATACGATATCAAATAATATTTCTGGCCAGGGCAGTGTTGAGTTTAGAAATGTTTTTCCGGTGGGACTTTAACCGACCAAATTTTATTTGCTTTTCCAAAGTTCTTCTTGGGGGGTTGACCCGCGCCACCCCTTGAATTCAAAACTGGGCCAGGGAGCCAGGACTCACCCCTAAAATTTAAGGGGGAATTATCTCATGTTTAAGACTGTTCAGCCCGTATCATATCCCCTAAAGTAGCTTGCTGTTACAGATAAATTAATATTAAACATTAAAAAATTGAAAATTAAAACTTTGACAAGCTGTCATATTAACGGAAATAAAATCAGATACTTTAAACTTTGCAACTTGGCAATTGTAAGCACGGTTGAGAGACCTTCAAAATTCCTTCACCCGAACTCTTTTCCTATTTAAGATCTTGGGGTGAGTTTCAGCCCTGCTAGAGGGTTGCAGTTCAGAGGTTAAAAGTGCCAGAAAAATGTTTTCCCCTAAGATGAAAAATTGACGGATTCGAGTGTTTTTGCTTAAATGACTTGGAGTGCCTGAAATTAGCACTGTTTCGTTTTCAAATGACCACCCTGTATGCATTGCTTGAGAAATTGAAAAGATGGAAATTTTGTAATAGTCCACTTTTATTGTTATCTTTCCACTAGTTATGAAACACAGCCCTCATAAAGTAACTTAAATGACTACTTGTTTCTAAAAATGGCAGTTTATGTACAGGGTAAGTAAAATTGGGCGTTTTTATGAGTTATCTCAGTTATTACTGAAGCTATTAAAAACTAATGTAGGTGTTATGGGCGCAATTTTAGAGAAACTAAAAATGGCGTAGTTATTTTTCTAAGAGATACGAGAGGAAATTTAAAAATTAATATATTTGATTTTATCCTATATATCCTTTATTAGAAGAACAGCAAAAAAACAGAAAGACATTTTTCGTAGAACTTTTTACGTAGAATCTACAGAAAGCATTTTATTTTTTATACAGGGTTGCGTTAAAAAGTTACGATGTTAACTTGATATGTTTCTTATGGAACACCCTGTATATTTTTTACTAAATAATAGCCCTTGTCACTACGATAACAAATATATATTACAAAGTATCATTATCTCTTGTAGTTTTTAAAATATTTAAATTTTAATAATTGTTTTTGAGCGTACCCCGTATAAACACCTTTTTTTACGTAATATTTTAAAATAATAATTAAATGTACTAATTAAAGTATTTATTATGATTTATACTTACCTTAATATACTTCTAAAAGTATAAACACAATAAACAAAAAATTATACCTACATATGTATATGCTAATCACCAAAATGTGTTGTTTTTTTATATATGTATATAGTTATATAAGATTAATTCTCTTTTAAGTCTGTTATTACAGCAAAATATATTTTTTAAATTTCAGTATACTAAATTTGAAATATGTTAACAAGAATGCTATAAATACAAAAGAATATTACCTCTTTTAAAAATATGCTACAAAAAAATGATATTACACCTGATAACCCAATAGCATCATCCACATATAACCAAATTTAAAAAATTTAGAAGACAATTTA
Organism: Listronotus bonariensis; assembly: GCA_014170235.1. NCBI lineage: Eukaryota > Metazoa > Arthropoda > Insecta > Coleoptera > Curculionidae > Listronotus > Listronotus bonariensis. The sequence continues at coordinate 62,718 of JACEGR010001915.1, forward strand.
CAAAGTCACAAAACCACACATTTTTTTACTGTGTTCATACCTTAAAAGTTTATTAAGGTTGGTATTGATCATTAAAAATAGCTTAATTATTAAATTTAATTATTATTTTAAAATATCATTGTAAAAGAAGGTATTTATACTGGGTAGGCTCAAAAACAATTATTAAAATTTAAATATTTAAAAAACTACAGAAGATAATAATACGTATATATATACATATGTTTGTTATCGTAGTGACAAGGCATATTATTTACTTAAAAAATATACAGGGTGTTTCATAAGAAAAACATCAAGTTGGCATCGTAACTTTTTAACGCAACCCTGTATAAAAATCAAATACTTTCTGTAGATTCTAGGTTCTACGAGAAATGTATTTATGTTTTTTTTCTACTTTTGTGTTTAAGGATATATAGGGTAAAATCAAAAACGTCAATTTTTCAATTTTCCCTCGTATCTCTTAGATAGATAATTTTTTAAAATTCCAACTACGCCATTTTTAGTTTCTTCCAATTTGAGCCCTTAACACCTACATCGAATTTTTAATAATTCCAGCAATAACTGAGATAACCAATAAAAACGCCCAATTTTTCCCACCCCGTACTTGATAGTCTTTAGTAACTCTTATTTCGTAAGTTGGAAACATCGTCATTATTGAAGCAACTAAGCAAAAACATTTCATCATTATTCAATAGTTAAATATTTTTATTTTCAATAAACCACAAAAATCGCAGAAATTTAAATAATCATTTTAAGAAACACAAAATATATCACAAAGAGAAAAAAATCATTACATTGTTGACAATATTTTGTTACTAAATAAAACATAAAGTTAATGATCGGTGGTTTTTTTGTGAAATAATGTTTCCCAATCACCGCTTTTTACACAATTAAGGGTGTTAATTGTTTTTAAAATATAATTATGTATGGTTCTGGAAAGGTTCCGAACTCAAGCAGCTTCACGGTAATCGCAAAAATGTCTCCCGCCTGGGAATCGAACCCAGGCTTTCTGGGTTAGAGATCAAAGACTCTGTTTACTGCGCTACCGTGGAGACAGGTAGGTAGTAAATAAGCAAAACAACAGATTAACTTACAGACATTTGCATTTCTCGATCAGCAGCATCAAGATCCGTTTGGTTATTAGATTTTGGTTCTGCCCAGATTGAGTCGATAGTAATACCAACTTTTCCTAGAAAAAATATAAATATAGAAAATACAAAAATATGAATATAAAGTAACTACCTAAAGTACTAAATTAACTACTTAAAAACTTAACTTAAAGTATAAATGTTATCATTAATATTAATTACACATAGGTCCACAAAATAATAAAAAGTGGTCTGTGCTGGGTATGGATCTTGATTTTCTTAAATTTGTTTTGCCAGCAAAACACGAATCTGGAGTCAAAACTAGGGGTTAAACTGCAAAAAAAATTGCTGGTGCCAATACCAAGAGGGCACTAGCTTTTTTTCAGTTAGGAAAGTGGATATGTTGCACCTCGTCTTAAAGACCTTTTTATGTTCTGCTCAACCCCATCGCCCCATTGTTTTTGAAAATCCGGCTAGCCGTTCCAGACTTACAAGCCAATACGATTAAAACCGCACTGTTTGTACAGTATAAACGGCTGGGCTAATTTTTAAAAACAAAGTGGCGTTAAATAGAGAATTGAAGGGCCATTAAAAACCAAGTGCGACATAACCTTCTTTCTATTTGAAAAAAGATGCTTGTGCCCAGCAAAGTTTGGCCCCTAGTTTTGACATTAGATTAGTGTTCAGCGAAACAAATACACCCGGAAATGTATGTCCGATACCCAACACAGACCTGTGTTATTATTAAGTGCCGGGGCCTTTCGGCCATTTGTTAGATTTTGAGAATAAAATTCCAAGTAATGTTTGAACTCTCCTCGTATTTTTATTATTATTTTTTTATATAGTATAATTACCACTTTGATTTTTAAACTCGTTTTGATAAAGTTTGTATGCCTTTGCATGTGCTAATAGGACATTTTTCCCGCAAATATATGATGCTATACCGGGCATTTTTACATCCGGGGCACCATTTCCTAATTCATAGACAGAAACACAGATACTTGCGGGTTCATTAATGGTAATCCATAATTTAACCTAAAAAAGTATTGTTTTGCGTCTTCAGTCGCTAGAACTATGTTTGAAAACAAATACAAGCAGGGTGCAATTATAGGAAGGCTTGGGGCACCCGAAAGGGGTTTGGCCCTCTAGATGGCGAATAGCTCTCCAAAATCAAAAAAATTTAAATTATTAGTTATTTCTGGTTCATATACGTCGTAAACTGGGGCGTTAGCGACCCCCAAAATCGGCCGGCTAGTTGCGCTTTTGAATACAAAGGCTACAAGAGTTAGAGGCAGGAGGCATAATGGTATTTATTATATAGTGTCCGACCGAAATTTCGGTTTCGGTTTCGGTCAGTTTCGGACAAAACATCAAGTTTTGGCGGCAGTTTAGGTTTCGGTCAAAAATGGTCGAAACGGAAACTGATTTTGGAAGTTTTCGTGCGTTCGCCTAACTTTGTTTCTCGCTGCAACGCTATCCTAATTTTTAAAAAAATCAAATACTTGCGGGTTTGTTAATGGTAATCCATAATTTAACCTAAAAAAGTATTGTTTTGTATCTTTAGTCACTAGAACTATTTTTGAAAACAAATACAAGCATGGTGCAATTATAGTTCTTGGGGCACCCGGAAGGGGTTTGGCCCACCTAAATGGCGAATAGCTCTCCAAAATCAAAAAGAATTTAAATTATTAGTTAGAGGCAGGAGGCAAAATGGTATTTATTATTTAGTGTCCGACCGAAATTTCGGTTTCGGTCACAAACTGAAACTGATTTTGGAAGTTTTCGTGCGCTTGCCTAACTTTGTTTCTCGCGGCAACGCTATCCTAATAAAAAAAAATATTAAAATGGATTGGTTGTCAGAAGCGAGGATTTTTTTGCTCTTAATAATTGTTTGGAACCCCCAATCAAAATAAGTACATACGCCCAAAATTTCAGTATTGTATATTTGATCACGTGAGTTTCGGTTTGTCCAGTGAAATGAATATAAAATTAATTAAAAATTATTTATAAATAAAAATAATACGTGTAAAGCTAAACCGCCCCCAATAGAAGTTCCGGTTAATTCTGTTGCACAAGCATTCTGGTTAAGTATGTTGCAACAGCAAGGACCAGTTGCTATTACTTCTTTTGTCGACCAATTTACAAAGAGAACTTACCAAAACTAACCCGAACTTTTTATTAAGGCAGGTTAGCTCTACAGAAAGTATTATTTTAATTTGTTATTGTTTTTTAATTAATTTTATATAAATTTAATTGGACATTTTCTGGTTCTTTTTAAATATTAATGTATGATTTTTCTAAAATTTAAGGGTAGTATTTGATTTTATCCCAACTTTTTTATGACCAACAAAAAGCACTTTTTATAAGCCAGAGAGGTGTCACATAAGGGGTGTCGACGTTTAAGATTTTTAAATGACTGGAGGTCGTCATTTATATTTCCCCAGGTTTTATAGAAACGGTATTTTCTTATTTTTTGATATTTGTCTTGGTTTAGAGAATAAAGCCATTGTTAGTTTTTAAAAACGCATCCTGTATATGTAGTTCTATAGGTATGTGTCGTATATCACGAGTCGACATTGGACAGAACTTACTCGATCTCCAAAAAGTTTAAACGCTACTCTGGCAAAATCTGCAAAATAATCAGCTGTCATAGAGTTAGTCCAGCCTCCCAGATCCTGTATTGGCTGGGGTAAATCCCAATGGTATAAAGTTACCTTAAAACCAAAATAAATGTTTAATATTTAGATAAAGCTTATTCATAAAGTACCTTACCATTGGTTCAATTCCATTTTCAATCAATCCATTAATCAGATTGTTATAATATTTAACACCATCTGGGTTAATTTGATGGGAGAAGCCGGTAGGGAGAATTCGACTCCACGATAAGGAAAATCTAAACATTTAAAATTCATTGGGGAACGTCCATAAATTACGTGAGATGTTTTTTTAATTTTCGACCCCTCCTCCCCTCTGGTGAGATTTGCTTTAACCCCCACATCCTCCAATTTCACGTGATATCTTTTATATGTAAAAAGACACCACTTTTTAAACCAAAATATTGATTTTGTCCTCGACCCAAATAGTGACACAACACAAAATATAATTTTTGCCTAGGAAACCTTTTCAAATCTCGTAACATTTTTCCTGTTTCTAGCAGAAGAAAAATGACGAGATACTTGCAGGGACCCCTCTCCCCCGCCCCTAAGTGCCTCACGTAATTTATGGGCGCCCCCTTATGAATTCATTTTTCCAATATAATCATACGCCCACTCACACTTTAAAACTATTCAGTTTTTTTATACCCTACCCCGCCCTACTAGTCCTAGTAAGGCTAGACGAGATTAAATTGAATTAAATATGATTAATTAATTTAATTATAAATGTCGTTTAATAAATTAGATTAAATTTGAATTAATTAAAATAATTTAAATTACAATAAATTAGCCTAAATTAGAATAGATTTAAATACATTTAATTAAAGAAATAATGAAAAATTTTGGTTTTAGTTAGTCGTCATTATTCGTAACTCATAGGTATAATATCTTACCTGTAAAAATCTACTTGCATATCTGTAAGAATTTGTAAGTCTTCCTTCCATAGATGATAAGAATCACATGCAACGTCACCAGTATGATGATCTCTGATTTTGTCTCTTCTAGTATGGGTATAATGGTCCCATATATTTTCACCTTTACCTAGAAAATTATTGCTAATTATACAGGGGTTTCAGAACACATGAAAAAAATACTGGGAAGTGATCCCTTGTTTAAAAGAACGGGTAGTATGCTGTATGAACATGGGGTCAAAAGTCAATTCATGCGAATTGTCTCAGTTTTTTGCCTAAATATAAATAAATATACAGGGTGTCCGGAAAGGTGAGGTCAAAAATAATAGGGGTGATAGAGTGAGCCAAAATAATGTTAGTACTTCATTTAAAAAAGTTCTATTGTGCTTCGTTAAGGAAATATTGACATTCAAAGTTGTTATAAAAGAAACGTAATTCAATTATTATACAGGGTGTCCCTAAAAGGTCTGTACAAATTACTACCACAAATTTCTTGGGCCAAAATACAACGATCTAACGCAATTTACCTTTGTTCAAAAGTTAACCGTTTGAGAGATACAGTGTGTCAAAGTTTTAATTTTATTTTGGTTATTTTTAAATATTTTCTTTAAAATTAAACATTTTTTGACCAAATTTTGTATTAAGGGGTTTTTCAAGGTTGGGAATCGAAAACTGCTCATATTTTTTTCATAAAATGTAGAGGGAGCCACCTGCAGTCCTTTGCTTTTTTAAAATACCATAACTTTTTGGTGCCTCTGTATAAAATGACTTTGATAAAAAAATATTTTCTTCTATAATTTTTGTCTAAAAATAATATATTTGGTAAATATCGATACGAGCAACCGTATACGAGATATTTCAGATTATAAGTTTTATACCACACAAAATAAATCCCTCACGCTTTATCTAGGCCACCCGGAATTTTGTCAAAGCTCTAAAAAATGCTACCACAAATTCCTTGAGCCAAAATACAACGATCTAATGCAATTTACCTTTTCGAAAGGTTGGTCGTTTACGAGATACAGGATGTCCAAGTAAAAAAAAATAAATGGAAAATTTGAACGTGCTGAACTAAAAACAAAGACCTACTTACTAATTCTGTATTTAAGCTCAACACAATTTGGAAAAATGGGCAGTAAAATCCTGACTCCAAAAAATACAGTGTGTTACCATTGTCCACACAGTTTAAGGGAAGAAAGGGGGATGTTTATTTTAAAAGTACTATACTGGTAAAGTTGTATTTTTATTTGGTGCAAAATATAATTTTTTATTTATTTTTTTAAAGTGAGTTTAAGGTGTCCAATACCCCATCCGAGTTACGCACCCCAGGCGACGTATTTGGTCAAAGAAAAATACGTTGTCACAATAGGGAAACTTATAGTTTTGGAAATATGGCCATCCAATTCTAAAATATAGTACATATAATGCCCATTTTATCTACGACACTAAATTTAGTGCTTATAGCTGTAGAGATCCCATAAAAAATTTAACGTAATTTTCTGATTTGGATGGCCATATTTCCCAAACTATAAGAGATAGACATATTGAATGTATAATTTGTTACTTTTTTAAAGCTCTTTGATAGATCTTTTAAATAATGATATAATATAAAGGATGTTTCATTAAAAAAAGTACATTTTTACAATAAATCCAATTCCCAATGTTCAATTGTTTTTCTGTTGGCATCACGTTAATCAGCGGAAAAAATACGACAACTTCACTAATTTAACCGACTTTGTATCTGGAATAATAAAGAAGTTAGCAATAGTGCCGACTTATGATTGATCACCCTGTATAAAATTCCATTTTTTTCAGAAATTTTTTAAAATATGTTAAAATTTTTAAGGACATTTTTTAACTGTATTATAAAGGTTAACCACCTTTTTAATAATTTTACCACATTTTAATAATTTAATTCAAAAAAATTAAAGAATTTATTACATACAATATGCTGGTAGCTGGTATGTCTGGATTTAAAATGCAATTTTATGAAAAACGGTCCAAGATATCGATTTAAAAGGTATACCTTTTTTGTACAAAAGTGATGAAGGAATTAAACGGTCAAAGCAAAATGTCGGTTTTGTCACTTGTGTTGTAAATGCATACATTAAATGAAAAAAAAATCGTCGCACCCTGTATAATTCCGACTTACTGAACAGCCGTTTGCCTATGGAAATAAGCATTACTATGAGGTTATTTAGTCGCCCAAATATCATTGGTACTGTGGCAACAGTTCAAAAGTAATCATTGAAATAAAGTTTTTTTATATACCACTTTTGAAGGTCAATATCTTCTTAACGAAACGCGATAGAACTTTTTTATATAAAGTACTAAAATTATTTTGGCTTTCTATCTATCACCCCTATTATGCTTGACCTCATCTTTCCGGACACCCCGTATAATGTATAAATGTAAACTTACCATTAGCATTCCATCCGCCTTCTATTTGGTATGCAGCTGAAGCTACTCCAAATTTAAATCCATTTGGTCTACTCAACTTAGATGCTGAAGTACCGATACAGAAAAGTAGAATAAAAAAGCAAAATATATTCGATATAGACATTTTTCTGGGTTGAACTGAAAATTACAATATTTTTTCTGTGTATTTGATATTCACATGGATTTTATTTTGACAGCAAAATTATTATTTGTTTTATCTAAAGTCTCTAACGGGGATGACCTAAAGTTATTACAGGTATTCAAAATTAATGCGCTATTTTTTTTGTCAAATTAACGACTGGTTTTTTAGATTAGGAAAACTCAACTACCAAATTTATCAAAGGTGATTTTGTATCTTTAATTTGTATAATTATGTATGTTTGTCCTTTTACCCCAAAATTATGTAAAAATGATGGTGGCACACCCGAAAGTAAAATACCCCTTCATTCGGATTTCCGGGTGAGGGGTGCATCCAGGGGGCCATCATCGAGAAGTTTAATTTCAGTTGCAATTTTTTTGGGCTTAACACCAATATAAACTCCTGACCCTCAAGGCAGAGCAACCGAAATTTTCGCAGTCAGTAACTCTTTTACCAACCTTATTATGGCACCCACCTACTTTCCTAGAGTCCCAAATTATAGTTCAAACCCCTTAGATCTCTTTTTTACCTCCAACCCTGAACTCTATAAAGCATCTCTTACTGCCCCCTAGGTCGCTCAGATCATGGCTTGATTAATGCATCTTACTCTGCTCATCCTTGGGTATAAATGAATGCATGCCACCACGCACCGTATGACACTATACCTCAGCCGACTGGGATGGCCTTAAAGACTTCGCCACGTACCCTTGGGACCAGGAAAGCCACCAAACCCTCTAATCATAAACCTTGGTTTTCTTAAATATGTGACAAAGCCAGACTTTTAAAAATTCAAGCTTACAAAAGTTTCTACAGCATGCTAGTCTAGAAAATCGACAAGCTAGCATTGACTTAAGAAACCACTACCATTAAACAATCTCAGAAGCCAAAGACTCCTTTGACAATCGCATAAAAAACAAAGTACTATGTTCCTCAAATGGCAGCAAATCCTTCTGGCCATTAGCCAAAAAAATCAGTAGAAATTTCTGTACCAGTTCCTTTCCACCACTAACTTTGGAAGATAAAATTATTTCTACATTTAAAGGAAAGACCGAACTATTTGCCAAACAATTTGCTGCCAATTCAACCCTTAACCCACCTGTCAATCATCCAAGGAAGTATTTTTCCCCTTCCAATTTATACACTTTGTATGTGTCCCGAATTCGACCCTCTCTGAAATATTGTTCTCATGTCTGGGGAATGGCGTCCCCCACAACCCTTAGCATTCTAATGCCATTTAAAGAAGAGCTGTTCGTCTTATTAATGATCCTTTGCTTACTGAAAGACTTCCTTCTCTTGCCCATCGTCGAGCTCTGAGAGATCTATCGCTCTTTTAGAGACACTTTTACGGCTTCTGCTTTGACAAATTATCCAGTATATTCCCTCCACTTGCAGCTCCTAACAGAGAAACTCGTGGTGCCGCATGTATGCATCCCTATACGGTCCAGCTGGACAGGCCCCGAACTTCCCATCATGTTCGTTCTTTTATCCCTAGAATTTCTAGAATGTTTTTCCTTTTCCCCCAAATCTTTAAGTTTTTAGGTCCCGTGTTAACAAACTTCCTCTTACCTTGCTTAAGACACCCACGGTGGTTAGTATTAGCCTTCGTGGATTGTCCAAAGAAAAAACAAGGTCGATTTTGCCAGCAGTTGAAAGTAATTAGCGCACAATAAAATATTTTGTAGATAGTCAAAGTTATCCACATCTATAGATCTAGTAAAAAATCTTACAAGACTTTGGTTGCAACATGTCACCTAAGCTTAAACTACATTTCCTGTCTTTCCACTTGAAAATGTAAGAAATGCCAGGGCCGTGATTTAGAGGTATAGGCGCCCCGGGGCCATTCCAGTCTGTGGGGGCCCCGCAATCATATCGGCGCGAATATTCTTTAAGAAAAAAATTAAAGACAAACAAAAGAGTCCTTACTATTTTTTTTATATTTTGCTAAATTTCCCTCTAACTTTTATATTTAAAATAATGGTATTGAAATACTCATGAATTTCTGCTGGAAAAGTTATTTTCAAGATTTTTATTATTAGAGACAAAAAAATGCCTTTTGAACAGTGGCGTAGCTACTATGGGCCTAGACTGGGCAATGCCCCGAGGCCCCCAAGCCCAGGGGGCTCTTGGGGTTGCGAGGGGCCCCCGGGCTTAGTAGGGAACTACTGAAAAAAAAGCGGTAAAAAATGAGGGTAAAGACCTTTTTTTGCTCTCAAAATATTTTGGGATGGTCAGCAATTTTTGTGGCCCAACTTTAGTTCTTTGCCCTAGGGCCCCTGCTGACCTATAGCTACGCCACTGCTTCTGATTTACAGTCGCAAATGGCTGTAATCTTAAACTAACACACATGCAAAACAAATTTGCAAAGTACCGACTTCTTGATTTATTATTAAAACAAAACCAAAAAAATATAAAAATATCTAAATAAATAACAAAGTAGATATGTTAGTTAAATTATGATCAGATCCAGACACTAGATTTTAAAAAATACTACCAATTATAGTTTAACAAATAATAATAATAGGTATTTATCCACATAAGATATTTCGGCAGAGAAATTTATAAGTACTTACCAAAGAAAAATAATAATAAAATATTTACTTAATTACTGCAGTTCTGCAAAACTAATATTTTACTGATATAAATTTATTGAAATGCGTCCTCTGGTAGAAATAAAGCTTAAATTTTGCGATAAACAATTTAAAAATAGGGAGCAATTACAGATACGAGTACTCGCCTACGTATATTACTTTCTACACTAAGACCAGACGTTAGCTTTAGACCTAAACATGCCTTAACCATAATTCTCGGTTCTCCGTCTCTAAAATTCTTATCTTTTTATATAGACAGAGAGCTGATGGACACTTTCGAAGTATTTCATGAAGGTTCAATATTTTTTAACTACCTGAATAAGGGGAAAACTAGCAAGATGGTCAAGGGGTGATATAGTATCAGAACCCGGCGAAGCAAGCCTTATTATGATATTTTCTTTAATTTTAATAATTTTGTTAAATATTTATTTATTCCTATCAGCAGATTAGTTATTGTATATGCCTACCTAGACGAAACGCCAATCTCTAAGCCTGATTTGGGATCGAGGATCGAGGAACTGCTATTACCCATTATTCCGATTAAAATAGAATTATACCATACACATCATACTACTTTAAAACATTCAATGAGGAATTTGGCCAATGTCTGAAAAGGAAGCGGTCTAAGGCAACAACAAAGAGAGCGCAATGCATTACCCTATCCGGAAAGGTTATATGCAGGCATTCTTTTTAGGAAAAGTAATGTAAAAAATCTTTTTATTTTAAAAAATGTGCATATGTTTTTAAAGTAGGAAACTAACATATTTTACAGGGATTTCTCTATTAATTTATAATGAAATAAATATTAAGCATTAAAACAATTAAACAACTAAGCCAATATTATAATTGCAAATGTATCTATTACCGTACCTTGAAGAGTGAAACATACATATTTTTCCTTAAAATAATAACCTTTAAAATACACAAATACATATCAGGCAACTTTGATTAACAAAGATGTTTAAAACGCTACCGTAAATTAAAAACTTTAAGATACCCAAATCGGTCATATATGTTCATTATAAATTTTTGGCACCGGACTCGTATTCTTGGATCGTTCTAAACTCCCCCGGTAATGCGTTGACATTTGCCCAGTGTTACCCCCACCTATTCATTTTTGGCGCGAAACGCTACTGTCGCTTATATTAGGTTTGTTCCAGCAGAATGTTGGAAACATGTTAGCAACAATCGTAAAACGCAGAAATTGTTACAAACATTAGTCAGAAATGTTGACAACAGTTTTCTGCTGGAACGAAAAATAAACAAGGCGTGCATACTGGTTATACGTCAATATAAGAAAGGTTATGTTAAAAATTGTCAGTTTCCAACATGTTTCCAACATCTTAAAACTACTGCTGGAACAACAAACAATTGTATAATGTTAGAAACATGGCACTGCTGGAGAGACAAATTTGACGTGCGCAGAATCCGAACGGTTGCAAACATTTCTGACAGCCTGCTGGAACAAACCTATTGTTATTCTGGGACTCTGTGTCACAATAGACTAAACATCGGCAATGTTTGTAAAATATCTATATGTGTACTAACTACTTCTCTGTTTAACTGTGCAAGATGAAAAAGGACACAAATACAGCTATTGCGAATTAGATTTAAGCCTACTGTCCATGAGAGCGGTTTTCCGCTCGCGGATTATAATTCAGCGTTGTGATTGGCGTAAAAGCATTTTAAATTTGCACTAACTACTCACAACGCTGAATTATCATCCGCGAGCGGAAAACCGCTCTCATGGACAGCGGATGGCTTTATGAAATTAAATTTTTCTGAAGATTAACTTAATCTTTTTTCAAATAATAGCTATATGAATGTTCCTTACTGTAAATCCAATTTATCTAAACTAAAAAATTCAATACCAAATTAGCTTTATACAATTGTGAATCTTTGCAAAAATCTAGGTCACATTGGTTGGACAGTAAACACATGGCTAGCTAGAACCCTAGAATCACAAAACAGGGAGAGTTACCTAGAATTAAAATTATTTTTTCTATTATTGTAAAAAACAATAAAATAAATTTTTGCATTCTAATAACATAAAAACAACCAAAAAATATATAAATCATAGCAAACTAACGAGCACCTAAATTTATTTTAGGGTTATGTACGACTTTTTAAAACTTTGGTAGAATTCGACATATTTGGATACCTCGCTTGTAGGCGACCAATTTGATCGACTTCAAGCGTGTTTTCTTGAACACAGAGTGCGAGTAAGGTAGAATGAAGTCGATTTGTAGAATCCGATTTGTAGTACACGGACTCCCGCTGCATCGACAACCTTGGGGTAAAATATACCGTTTTCACCGAACTAAAAGAGAGACTACCATAAAAAGCACAGGGTCGTGTATTTTGATTAATTGACATTGACAATGGTTTGATCGTTAATTAAATCTGTTTTTTTATTCGTTTTATTAAGAAATTAAAAAAAAAAGATTTAACCAACCGGAACAAACCATGAACCCTACCCCCAATGTGACAGTTTTGGATGACCGCCTGTAACGTTTCAAACCAATCCAATTACACGTCCCTATGCTTTTTACTGTAGTCTCTGGTAGTGATGTTTTTAGTGTATATTAAAATAAATATAATAGTATCAAAGCTAACAGCCCACAGATATACCTTCGCCCTCCTACTATTATTCTCTATTATATAATATGTAAAAATATATTATTAAGGCAAGGACAAAAGCCTGTTTGGGATTTTAATTAATTATGCTAGGGGATTTCCCATTCTATTAAACCAGGATAGGCAACTTTAAATTAGTAATTTTTATTTAGTTGGACTTTCGGTTACTCAAAAACTCACTTACAGTGGTGGACAAAAGTATGGAAAGATTTTAAAAAAGTCTAATATTCACTTTATTCCAAGAGAATGTCAGATATGTTTGCCCCACAACAGGACCCTGGTAAAAAATAAACACAAACAAAAATAATTTAAGTTATCCGTACATTTTATTAAAAGTTTAACTTAAAAATCGTTATCAGTCTAGCGGACAAAAAGTATGGAAAGAAAAATTAATAATCCAAAATATGAAAATTAATCTTAATTTAGTATTTAGTGGCATAACCTTTGCTTTAATTACATCCTGACATCTTCTACTTCCATTGAGTCAACCAGGTTGGTAAACTTGGCCACAGAATTCTGTTCCATCTGTCTGCAAGGCCTCAGTTAACTACTTTTATTATGTACTCTTTGTCTGATTTTTCATCTAGATGTTCTCCCAGAGATGTTCTATGGATTCAGATCGGGTGAATCAGTGATGGCCATTCTAATATCCACACTTTGATCCAGAAATCCAGTTTTTACGAACCGTGAAGAATGTTTCGATCATTATCTTGTTGAAATCGCCAGGTAAGTGGCATTTCTTCTTCGGCGGCGAAAATGGTATTCTAGGATGACCTTTATACATAACTCTGGTCCATTTTCCCATCTATTTTATTATTGGTCCTACCAGACCGGGGAAAACATCTCAGACCATCACGTTACCACCGCTATGCTTCACCGTTGGTATTTGGTACTCGGTCCCGTACCAGACCGGGAAAAACATCCCCAGACCATCACGTTACCACCGCCATGCTTTACCGTTGGTATTTGGTACTTAACATCATATCTTTTTCCTACTGGTCTTCTCACATATGTTCTTCCATCCGAACCAAAAATATTAAACTTGCTCTCGTCACTCCAGAGAACAGTATTCCACTTTTGAGCAGTCCAATTTAGATGTTGTTGAGCAAACCTAATTCGGGCCTTGCGATTTTTCTTTGAAAGCAGGGGTTTCTTAACTGCAACTCTTCCTAGAAGTCCAGCTTCGCATAATCGACGCCTCACAGTACGGTCCGATACATCTACGTTATAATGTCGGCATATTTCGTCTTTTATTTTCCTCGATGGTCTTCTTGGATCTGATATTGATATTCGTTTAATGACTTTATCTATTCTGGAATTGGTTTTTCTGGGTCGCCCGGTTTTTGGAGCACTCTTCACACTACACACTAACTGAAATTTTCTTAATATTTTAGAAACTGCGCCTTCCGTTATTCCTAATTTTTTGCAATAATGCACTGTTTCAGGCCTTGATTTTTAAACTCCACAACCTTATTGCGCAAATCATCGGAAAAATATTTATTTTTTCCCATTGTTAAGAAAGTAGTTATAAGCAGAATATGCAAACTAAAACTGAAATATACAAATAGCTTGTATTTATATTGATGTGAAAAAAATCTTTCCATACTTTTGTCCAGCAGCAAACCAAGAATGCTGATAACGCGAGAGAAAAATAGCCAGTGATAAGCAGCAACAATGTTAAAAGTTGTTTATCCTTATCCTAATTTCAGATATAAATATAAGAATTTTTATATACGTGGTGTGTTCAATAAATGTACAAAATAATAATCTTTCCATACTTTTGTCCACCACTGTATGTACTAGAATTGTAAAAATATAAATATATACTGCGTGAGCCAGAGGCGCACTTACATGTTTGCCGCCCATAGGCTATTTTATTTTCGCCGCCTTTCTTCTTTTTGTTCCTTCAGAAATATTTTTGAAGAGCAAAAAAAAAAGCGCCACTGGCGTGAGCAATAGGTTTTGGTATATCGGCCAGTAATGCAATAACAGAACAAGAAACTAGCACTATTAAGTCACCCATGTTTACATGCCGTTATTTAGTTAGACTGTCTCTTTTCCTCACATTCCCTAGCCTATGTGTTATGTTATTTTGCTGATATAGTATATTGTTTTTTGATTATAACTTGTATTACCAATTTAGTTATTTCAAAAATGAAGACTTCCTATAATCATTAAAGGATATTTTTTGACATAGAAAAAATTACCTCGTGTCGTCCATAACAGGTTGAGGGTAAATATTGTTTAAGATGAAATTGGTGCGCCGGTGAATTTTCTTAAAATATTTTTAACACTTGCTTTTTTCACGCATTAAATTAGTGTTTTGTTTCCATCCCTTCTATAATAAACTTAAATATCAATGTATGCAATGTAACAGTAAATGCGACATCAAATGAACCAAACGGTCACTTTACGTTTGATTTCGTCATTATTTCTTTTACTTCATGTGTCACTAGTTTTAAAATTTGACAGTTTGCAAATAAATTTAATAAAAATTATTGAAAATTAATAGTAATAATGAATTTGGATGACTAAGAAATTGAAAAGGAATTTATACTGTTTTAGTATTATTTGTACAAAAAGTAAGTACATACAGTTTTCTAAAATTAAGTAATAAATGCATATTTATGAAGAGAATAATTGTCTCTTAAAAAAAGGAGGCTATGATTTTTTGTTGCAATATAATGGCTGTGCTGCAAAAATTAAAATTAATAGGTTCATATAAATAAAACATGTATAAAATGGTATTTTGGGAAATTTTTATACGGTCGTCACAACGTCACATGCATAAAGTGTCTACTTTTTTTATTCATGGGATTGCCATTCATAAAAAAAGTATCACTTTATGCACTTTTGAAATAAATTACTATTTGAATTCCCTCTTAGTTTTTTTTTTGACAAAATTGATCTCTTGGTTTTTTTTATTAACAGTACGGTTTTCGCGTAAATAAATACAAATAGTTTGTTGGTCTCTAATTCTATCGTTATTATTATAGCTAAATAACTTAAACACATAAACAATGTGAGGAAAAAAGACAGTCTAACGTGAATACCCGCATGTAAACATTTCTTATTGGATGAGTCACATACATTCTTTGTTGTTGCTTTACTGGCCGATATCCCAATACCTATTTGCTTAACCAGTATATCACTTAGTTTGCTTTACTAATCATTATTTGAAATAAAAGTTTCAATGATTTATTGACCAATTGTTCTACTTAAAAAAAAAAGAATTTTTCAAAAAATAAAAAAGATGATATTTATTACTGTAGAAGTGGATAGATTACCATGCCAAGAAATGGTTATTATTAATTTACTCGAAAACCGTACAGGAACATCAAATTTGTTTAAAATTCAACAAGAATTCTAAAAAATATTTTTATTTTGCATACTATTTTTTTCTTAAAAATATTTTCCCTACACTCCTAGTGGACGATACTGGTAGGAATTTATTTTTTTTTCTCTATGATAAAAATGTCTTGATCCATAGGAGATGTCTCCTATTTTTTTTTATATTTAATCTGGTATAAGAGTTATTATAAAAAACAAACAATTGTTTCAAACTTTAACACCCCATAGTTAAAGAATTAAGACGTTTGGGACATATGTTCATGAGATTTTTTTTCATTTTTTATTGCCGAATCACACCTAAAGTTTCTCAGTAGAGTTACTGGACACCCTGTATAAATGGAATTGTAATATGTCCACAAATGACATGTAAATCTTACTTCAAATCTTTACGACTGATTGATGTTCAGATTGGATGTGTCTGTGGGCAAAAGTCCATGTAATTTGTTGTCACAATTGTCTGTCAAACTGTCTATGCAACCTATTGTACAAAAAGTTGCATAGTATGTGGGCTGCTTAACTTCAATCAGAAAAACAATTTTCTGGGTTATCAATAATAAAACTGTTTAGACCGCAAATTTCCCATTCCTTCTATTGCCCTGCAGTAGTTTAATAATGTTCTCTATTAGTTTCAGAACAGCTTTAAATGGAATTTGGTACAGTAAAATGGTTTAACACCGAGAAAGGATATGGCTTCATCAAGCCAGATTCCCAGGGAGGAGATGTCTTTGTGCATATCAGCTCCCTAGAACGTTCTGGAATCAGACCTGATTCCCTTCGAGGGGAAAACAGGGAGAGGGGTTACCAAGGAGAAAGAGTCAGCTATGAAGTCAAAGAAGAGCGTGGCAGAAATGGTGAAGAGAAGAGATCTGCTGTAAACCTTAAGGTTTTAGAGTATTAATCTTATTTTTTGG
Organism: Listronotus bonariensis; assembly: GCA_014170235.1. NCBI lineage: Eukaryota > Metazoa > Arthropoda > Insecta > Coleoptera > Curculionidae > Listronotus > Listronotus bonariensis. The sequence continues at coordinate 79,433 of JACEGR010001915.1, forward strand.
TGTAAAAGTTGTGGATGTACAGCTGGAAGCTAATTTTCTTACTATGAAAAATTAAACTTAAATAAATAAATAAAAATATGTATATCTGTATTTTTATTTACTATTTCATATGGTAGTACCTACTATAATAACAATACACAATATAGTAGCAAGATAACTAATGTTTTAATGTGTAAATTACTAGGGTAGACATTGTTTATGACAGAGGAAAATACTTAAACAGTCATGCTTGGGTCTACAATGCCATAAAAAAATAATTACTCCAGGGAATGGATAGTGTTTTCTAGTGACGGAATTTTTAAAAGGTTTTTGGAATGGGATATAAAAAATGTTTTTTTTTTAATAAATCTTAAATTTAGGTACAGTGCTTCCAATCTAACTTGTCCACATTTTAAATGCCTATAACTATTTTATTTCTTAACTTAAAAAATGATCCAAAAACCAAATTGTACAGTGAATTATTAATTTTTTTCTGTTTAAAGATTACACAAAACATTTTTTTAACAGAATATATTGACATACCTTACTTTTTTAAACGGGACACCCTGTATATTGTGCCACCATTAAAAAGATCTTTTAAAAAGCTTTCCAAAATACTACATTTAATATATCTATCTTTAATAGTTTTGGAAATATGACCATTTAAATCTGAAAAATATTACATTTAATTTCCATTATATCTACAGTCTAAGCTTAGTCCTAAGTAGGTGTACTGGAAATTACATATCTCCGAAACTATTAAAGATAGATATATCAAATGTAGTCTTTTCGTAAAGCTCTTTAAAATAACTTTTAATTGGTGGTATAATATACAGGGTGTCCCATTTACAAAAAAGTAAGTTATTTCAATATATTCTGTTAATAGAATTGTTTTGTGTAATCTTTATAACAGAAAAAAACTTGATAATTTACTGTACAATTTGGTTTTTGGATAATTTTGTTAAGTTAAGAAATAAAAAGGTTATAGGCATTTAAAATGTGGAGAAGTTAGAATGGACGCACTGTACATTAAAATATTAATCAAAGAGTTACAAATAAGGGATTTCTGGGAAAAAAATTCTAGGAAACGTACGCTGACTTGCGGTTTTTTATGGAGCCGTCTAAATTTTAAACGCCTATAATATTTGTACGCGCCTTTTATGAAAAACTGGTTGCTTTGTATCAGGAACGCAATAATGTGGCCAGTGCCCGATTAGCTACATTTCTGTGCTCCTAGGCAATGCAATTATCAGGATCCTTTTTGATAAAATTAAAGCAGATAAAAAGAGTCTTTCCTTCATAAAATTGAAAACCAAAGAAAGGTCTTTAGTTTACTATTTTCATTAACGATACAAATTTAATTTGGACTTCACAAAACATTTCAAAATTTTATACTTTTTCTTGTTGCGCGGGGCTCCTAGACAGTTATGGACACCTTATGGATAATCCAGCCCTGAATGTGGCCATAACAAAAAAATATTGATATGTATTTCCAGAATCTTATCGAATTACAATGTTAGTTACATAACGGACCTAAGAGTATGCCTTGGTTATTGTAATATTCATATTCTTCGTAGTCAAAATGGAACATTTAATTTTTTTTTATAATTGAGGCGTTGAGAACCAGACTGGACCATTCCACAAGAAAAGAGCTTAACACTTTATTTTCCATGATAAAATGTATTTATCAGGGCCTAAGTGAAGAAGAATGACTAATAATTATTATAAAATAGTTGTATCTGAGTTAGACTACTTTGGCCCTAAAAATTTAATTTTATGGTGTTCCCATATAACATGTTTTGCCGGCAAGGCATTCGCAAAAAGGTATCAAAAAGACATCAAAATGGCAATTGGCCGTTATTGGGCCACGTGTTGCAGAAAATGTGATGGCATCCATCGTTAATAAGTTATGACGAAAAAAATGCGTTTAGGATGATGGCATCCATCATTAATAAGTTATGCTGAAAAAAATGCATTTAATTCATCATTAAAAGGTTTTGGCAAAAATATGCCTTTTAGATGATGGCATTACATTATTTCTTTCCTAATCACAATAAAATGCATTTTTACCGTCCAGGGAACTGAAATGTGCATAAATAATGCACATGCATAATGTGTGTTGATGTACAGGGTGTCCCATATAAAATTAAATACTATAATTTTGGAAAACCATAAGAGATACGAGAAGAATTTAAATGCAGAAGTTGTTCAGTGAAATGTATTTTTTTAGTACTTTTATTGTATCTCTTATGGTTTTTCCAAAATTATAGTATTTAAATTTATATGGGACACCCTGTACTTAAACACACATTATGCATGTGCATTATTTATGCACATTTTAATTCCCTGGACGGGAAAAATGCATTTTATTGTCATTAGGAAAAAATAATGTAATGCCATCATCTAAAAGGCATATTTTTCAACATAAATTATTAATGATGGATGCCATCACATTTTCTGCAACACGTGGCCCAATAACGGCCAATTGCCCATTTTGATGTCTTTTGCAAATGCCTTGCCGGCAAAAAATGTTATATGGTTTAAAAATACAAGTTAAAGCTCTTTTGATCCCATTTAAGCCTATGTTCACAAAAATTTCTGACCTAAGTAATCGTTTCTGTAATTCTTTTCTAACAATCGTACTGAAAGCGTTTTTGGTGGTTTTTGAGTAATTTGTTGATTTTTAGTCATTGTACTTTTATATACGTTTAGTTTTTACTCTTTACGTTTAGTCTAGTTAAATTGAGTAATTATTAGCAGTTACAAAAAAATTAAACCTGTAAACAGAGGGTCACTGACCCTTGAATATTTTTAAAAATTAATACTACATCACAGATGATAATGAATTGAAATATAATGCAAGTGTCAGCGGTAAAGCCAAAATGATCACCTCCTGAAAAGTTGTAAAAATCGAGATAGGCCCCTTCGTAATAATAGCGACGAATTTTGTGACGTAATCGTTTCTGTGATTCTTTGCTTACAATCGTACTGGAAAGCTTTTTTTTCGTGGTTCTATTGCTATTTTTTCTTTTTAGTCATTGTACTTTTATGTTAGTTTAGTTTTTTCGGAAACGTTTTGTTCCCGAGATATCCATCCTCAAAGTGGAGGATGTTAGTTTAGTTTTTTCGGAAACGTTTTGTTCTCGAGATATCCATCCTCAAAGTGGAGGATCACACTAATCTTATTTTTACAAAATTCTTGATTTAAAGCTAAAGTGGCCCACAATATTTGATTTTCACCTTTAAAACCCCGTTTTCTATGTATTTGACATCAATTATCAAATAAATTGCGAAAGTTTCGTTTAAAAACGCAGCAAGCCATGAATCTAACTGTTCCGGCGAATTCACCATAATTGAAAACGATTAAAACAGGAGCTATGCAATTTAATTAAAAAAAAGTGTTAAAATACGTGGAAAATGGGGGTTTTAAAAGTACAAGTTAAATACTGTGTGCCACTTTGGCTTAAAATCAAAATTTATGTGAAAGCGAAAGGCAAATATAGTAAAAATAAGTTTAGTTTGATTTTCCACTTTGATGATGGATATCTCGGGAACGAAGCGTTTCCGAAAAAAAATTCTTTTAGATTCGTGATCAGCGCCAAAAAACCATCATATGCCAAATTTCGTCAAAATCGGATTTGCTCCCACTTTCTAGACAATTATCATTTTATTTTATGCAAGTACTTTTTATTTTATCTAAAATATTATGGCAAAAGGGCGACGTCACTAACATAACCTATATTTTCGGACAAATATAAAAAATTAGGCACTCCTTATTAGAAAGCAAACCTCCTTGATCCAGGTGGATTTATAGCGAAAATCATTGGGAGCTGCTTTGGCATTGAAACGACCATGGTACGTTTTACCTGTGATAAGTTTGCGCCGAGAGCATTCGATTGTTCCCGGTGCAAACTTTTTCAATTCTTTCACCTACGACTAAACAACTTTTTATTACTTGATGGGATCAGGGACTAATAACAACGACCATTAACCCTAAATATTTTATTTTTAATTTCATTATTGGACGGTGCTGCCAAACCAGCGGTCACATTGCTTACATAAATGATATAATTTTTGACGTCAGCGAATGCTCCGAGAACAATAAAACATGCTCCCTAGGAATCTTCCCCAATAGTCCCAAAATAAACTCCGGGAATTTTTCACAACCCATCCCTATGAGTTTCTAATCAATCTACTTACAAATAGAGATGAATCATGAAATACTTCGGACGTTTATTTTTGGGAGCATTTCTTAAGAGAATATTTTATTGCACCGGAGCATTCGCTGACGTCAAAATTTATATTGTTTAGTCAGCAATGTGAACGCTATTTTGGCAGCATCGTCTATAAATCGTTTAAAAATAAAAGTCTTTGAGGTTAATGATTGTTGTTATGAGTACCTGATGTCATCAAGTATTGAAATCTGTTTACTCGTAGACTCGTACGTGTAGGTAGTTACTTATATTTGGTATCATTTTGCAGAATTTCAGTTCAAATATAGAAACATTTTGTTTGCTCTGGGAGCAAGCGAATGCTTTTGGCGGAAACCCATTACTACTTACAAATGGCTAACTAACTTCTAAGAAGAGGGTAGATAATAGGATTGGGGTTAAAGCATGCCTAAAATTATGGTGACCTAGGTCACCATACCTAAAATTATTAGGTATAGTAAAAATAAATAGGCCAATACGAGACAAACCAGTTTGACTTATGTTGATTACTGCATATTTATTATCGAACGGCTTTTGAAAGAACGATTAAGAGACTCTTTATTCGACCTTTGAACAGTGCAGACGTCGCGTAGAAAATTACAGAATTTTTCCCGGTGCGGCGATTAGAGGAACTGTACGGACATTTTTTACCTTCGGGGATCGTGTAAAGATTCACGTTAAATTGGCGGCATCTTTCTTCTGGAACTAAGCGCTGTTAGCAAAGATTCCTTTAAGCTTATGGTATTCTGTTTGGTCGTGAACACGAGGTATTTCTTAAATGGCGAGAGATAAATGGGCGTGCCATGGGAACTGTCAGTAGTGAAAGTGAAGGTCATACGTAACACCACTAGCAGTTTTTGGTTTGACAGCTGTCAATTTATACATTGCATCGATTTATAGAATTACTTTTTATTTTTTGGAATTTCTGGGAGCTATGAGCTCGATTATCCAGATTTTCCGGCGTCGAAGCCCTGGAAAGTAGTACGGAAGGAGGAGAGCTGATGAATTGGACCTGAGGGGACCAGAACCAAGAACATAAAAATAGAATAGAATTTCAAAAATGCCCGTCTATTGGGACTATTGCCAGCGATTATCGACAACTTCATTGCATTCAACGTCATTTTTCAATTATTTTAAAATTCAAAGGCAAAACAAATCGCTTTTTCAGCGAGGAAGAGAGAATAAAAAGCTTTTTGGTATTTTATGTGATTTTGTAACTTCACAGATTAAATTTAGTAGTCAAGTGAAAATGAAAGTTATTCCCAGTTGTGAAGTGCTTTTAAAATTGTTAGTTTTAGTATTGTGTATTGTTGAGCTTGGTAAGAACAACAATTAACCTCTAACAAACTTTAAAAACCACTCCCATAGATAAATTCTGCCGCTGTATAATTATTAGTCAGTTAATAAAGTCTCCTCCTAATTGAAGTAATAAAATATATCAGCACTATATTTATTTGTTTGCTTTATCTAAAGCCAAAATTTCTAAGTAACTTTTATAGTAAAATTGATTTCTAAATACATAAATTAATAAAAGTTGCCACATATTCCTATATAGTAGGAAATGAGGTAAAAACTATATTTTTGCTACTTTTTTATTCTTACTGTTCACATAACATACTACTGAGTACACTACTTAAAAAGCTTAGAGTTTTTAGAGTTAAAAGTGAGGCTTTACACTTTTTACCATATACTTTAATCCTATTTACATAAGACAAATCAATACACTTAAATTTAGAATAATTACTATGATTTTTTCAGTTTTTAATCTAAAAGGCGAGTTAATACTAGAGTATATTTGTCAGATCTTGTTATCTATCTATTGGGACAAAAAATTACCCTTTTTCAGGATATGCCATTAAATGTTGGGACTGTCGATCAGATGCTGACTCCAAGTGTGCAGATCCTTTTGATAATGCCACATTTGCCATAACAGATTGTCAGCAAGTAAAGCCAATTTCCTATATTTATGACAAAGATAACTATAAAACTCAAAAAGCCACCATGTGCAGAAAAATAAGGCAAAAAGGTAGGTGTAATAAATTTTCCTTTTTTTTTTAATTTATACAAAAAATGTAAGTTATCCATTATATAGTCCTCATGTTTTTAGCAAAAAATGGATTCTATGTTGTGTATACAATTCTTATATCTATGTTATAGAGTCTTTGTGAAATATCTGTAAACTTGTAATTTTTAAATAAATATTTTTTTCAAATTGTGTTTTAAGTCATTTTTTTTTTAATTTTAGTTGATGGTGTTTGGAAATATTTTCGTAGCTGTGCCTTCTTGGGTGAAATAGGTATTAAGGGAGATGAAAGATTTTGCTTGATGAGAACCGGCACTTACAATATTTTCATGGAATACTGTACTTGCAACAGTAAAGATGGATGCAACACATCATCCCACATGAAAAATTCAATAATTGTGTTAATAGCATCGCTTCTAGGAAGTTATTTTTTTGTGCAAATCCTAAGGTAATTTTTAAGTTTCTGGATGCACTTAAAAGAGGTGCCGAATTTATTGGTGTTATGCTCACCAATTTAATTTTGTAAATAAACACACAAATTTATAAGAAATAAATGAAAAAGCTTTTGAAAAAATAAAGAGCTTACGGATGAATAGAATCATGTACAGGGTGGCGCCTTTTTGTTGACCTTGCAGGGTATAGCGAAAACTTAAAGAGATACCTAAAACAAATCTGATTGTTCAATCTCTTTTTCAATTTTTAAAACAAATTCAAAAGTGTGTCAAAAGAATTTATCACACTTAAAATGATTTTCTCTAACAGTTTTGGAAATATGAGCTTTTAAATCTTAGTGGGTATATCTACTATTTTTAGATTTATATGAGCATATTTTTAAAACTATAAAAGATAAATATATCAAATGTGTTATTTTTTAAACCTCTTTAAAATATCTATGAAACGCTAATATAATGTACAGGGTGTTTCATTAAAAAAAATCTGATGACGACCATATTTCCGAAACTATTAAAAATATATTAATAAATGTGGTATTTTTATAGCTTTTAAGGAGACCTTTTAACTGATAATAAAATACACAGGGTGTTACATTTAAAAAACCCAACTTTGTGTTAGGTATAACTTTAAATTAAAAATCAATTAAAAAAATATAGGTACGCCAATGAATTCTATGTAAAAATTCCTAAAACTTTTCTAGTTTTCATTTTTTTCTATCTTTAACATTAAGCGAGGTGGTACAAGTGCCTGGCCAAATTGACAAAATTTGAGAAACACTTTGTATCTCCAAAACGAATCAAATTGGCCATGTTTTATTTTCACCATTGAATTTGTTCCCCAAAATTAAAATCGAGATTGTGCAATCAGATTTGTTTCATCTCTTTTAGTTTGCGCTGTACCTTGCAAGGTCAACGAAAAGGCGCGACTCTGTACATAATTATTTTTAAAAATATAACATGTTTAATCTAAATATTTGATTAAATTACAAGTAGTTTGCAAATGGAGAAATAATTTTAAAAATCTGATTTCTGTTAAATTTACATGCACGTTCCTGTTTACTTACTACTAAGCTATGTGAGCTCTTAAATACGATAGGTTTGTAGAACTTTCTAAATGAGAACTAAGGGCCCCAATAGAATGTTAATGCTTTTTGCATAGATATTACAGAAATTCTATTAAATTATAAACAAAATTATGTCCGACTATGTTGAAGGCAGTTTTTTATTTCTGACAACATACCAATGTTAACTACAAGCTTTTTTGAGAGCTTTGCATTGGATTCATAGTAACTTTAACGCAAAGAGCACCAATATATTATTATTGTCTTACTCCTCATATTTTGATTTCATTTAGGAATCTCTAAAGCCAATGACTAGTTTTCTTATATTTACCATGAGGTTGCTAGAAATCTCCTTAAGATGCAAAATTGTTTAAATTGGTAAACTGGTAGCATTATTAATGTTTTTTAAGAAACAAATTAAAAGTAATTGATAGTTGTGTTTTCAAGCTGAAGCATATAGTAGCATTTTTCAAAACAGTTTAAAAAAAACAATACCACAATCTAATTTTCATAGTTTCTGAAATATTGCCATTTCTAAGAGTTCAATAATAACATTTTTTAATATAATACACTGTATATTGTATCACCATACAACCAAGAGTTTTTTAAAAGAAAATACTACATTTCTATGTGTATACCTTATAGTTTGGGAATTATGGCTATCCAAATCTAAAAAATAGTATTCAATATTAATACTTACTTGGACTTCCATTATCTTTATTTTTAACTGGTACACGACGTTATGTCGTGTGTGATGAAGTCCAAGGAAGTAGTAATATTTAAAACATAACATTGTCTATCACCACCAAAAAATAGTAGATATCTATTTATATTATAGTAGCCGAACCGTGTCCACTTCGTTGGGCGTTATTATCTGAGCTTTTTGTTTAATCATAGTGAAATATAGCCTATAACACTCCTTAATAGTGTAGCTTTCTGATTGTGAAAGAACACTTGGCTATAAACAAACAGACCCAAAAAAAGTTACATACTTTACCTCTTTATAATATATTAGTATAGATTTACGGCACTAAGAATAGTGCTTACAGCTTAGAGTTGTAGATCTAATGAAAATTTAAAACATGTTTTAGATTTGGATGGCTATATTTCCGAGGTATTTTCTTATGCCTCTTTAAAATATCTTCCAAATACGATTGTCAATTGTTTTTTCCATTTTTTTTATCTTAAAGAGTACTTAAAATGTGTTTGCTAATTTAAACAACTAAACAACCATATTTTGACTAATATTAATACTAATGGCGGACATTTGATATGGATGTATATATTTAAAAGGTATCTATAATATTTCTCTTTACAAAAAAAAGTCCACCCTTTTAAGTTTTTAATTTAAGTTCTGAGCATCTTTGATATTAGTCCTAAAGATAAATATGGGCTTTTTGTATTTATAATCACCTAGATTAAGAAGCTTTTACTGATAACTTAATTTCAAAAATAAAGTTAGCATCTAATGACGTGCCTTGTGTAAAAAGTATGTTTATACAGGAGAGAGTGGTATGCACTGAGAACATACTGTCGACTGTCTATAATTAAACACGGACAATTTTTACTTTTATGTATGCTAGCTATTTAAAAATATTGTTTATTGTTGTTTTGTAATGTAACAACTATAAGGTTAACCTATTTATATATTTGTGGTTTTATTATACTTGGCAATAAGTATTGTATTTTTATAATTTAAGTACAAATAAACCTTTTCTTGTACATTGGGTAACACGATGTTAAGATATTTCACTAGTAGGTAAGTTAAAAAGGGCTGTTACTTCCCATCAGATCCAACATTCTATAAAAAAGGTCATGAAGACACATTAAAATTTTCATTCAGTAATATGCATCAAACAGTGTAATTTTGCAAGTTATGTTAAGAGGGTTATGATATATTGGCGGCAATTTTTGAACGTCACCTGGTACCTTTTCGGCCATGTTATTAAATAAGATATGTGTCAATAGCAGTGACGGAGAACTATGGTTTATAGTATTATTAAAACAATCGTTTACACAACTATTTTATTAATATTAAGTTGTATCCAAGCATATTATGACATAAAAATAATTATACTGAAATTCTAAAAATTGAATCTCTTCCGAATAAAATAATTTTATATTTAAATTGTATTTATATAGTTTAATAAATGAAAACTCCTTAATATTAAAAATAATAGTATTAGAGATCCATCATATATTAAAGTCACCACAGTACCTGCCTAGTTCTGTCATTTTTGTATACATTGTGCCAGTTCAATAGGGTCCTATGCAATTTTTGACAATGCTTGGAAAGGAGGTGGTTTAAAGCAATAACAAAGCTGGACCGATAAGTAACCATATTAGGAAATGTTTACATGCCTGCATTCTTTGTTTAATATATAACTCTCTACCTGCTAGTGTTCTACACACTAAATCAGCTAGCATGACGTGTATGTTTATTAGTACACTTATCTTAATGTTTCCTGAGGAGCTTAATTTATTGAACTATCTTTAGAATAGGTGCCTGTATGTAGACCTAAGATTTATTTTAAGTGCATATTATACTTATGATTATATATCCGTCCAATTTTGTACCTACAATTTTTTACTATTTCTTGAATTTTGTTTAAATTTTATTGTATACACTTTTTTACTACTAAGGTTTAAAAATAAATTTTTTAAACAAATGTTTAGTATATATTTTTTTTGTATTAGTGGAAAGACGGCCCATTTAATTTAATTGATATATATTTTCTTTTGGTTTCTCGAGGTTAAATGCCTTAATCAGTGAACAATAGAAACATGTAGTAGGTAATAAAATTAAAACATTTAACTTTAACAACGAATTATTTTCCAAATGAAACGTTTATGTTACTAGTAACGAATTTTTTCTGAAAAATGTTACAACAAAAAATAGCTGACAACATTTAAGCCACATTTTCGAAAAACAAAAACTTACACGAAAACCGTTCATCAAATAAAAATCAGGACATCAAACTTGTTCAAATCTAAACAAGAATTAAAAAGTATTTTATTTCCTATACGTTAAATTTTTTTTAATGCTTAGGGGCCATCCATAAATTACGTCACACGGTAATGGCGGGAGGGTATTATCTTAATGTGACTAGTGTGACAAAGGGCAGGGGGATCAAGTTTTGTGAGGTCATATGTTAAAATTTAAGTTTTGTTTTGCAAAGGGTAAAGTGTTGTGAAGTGTATTGTAGTGGAGGACTAAAAGTGGAAATAAATTAAAAAAGCTCTCTGGGTAAAAAACAGAAAATATATATATATATATATATATATATATATATATATATATATATATATATACACCACTCAAAGAATTATCGCATATGCTCGATTTCTTCCATAAGCTTCAATACAAAATGCTTTCATTAAAATGGCCATATCTCTTTTAATTATTAAGATATCAAGACAATTAAAAAATAAAATGTTAAGAAAACGTGAAGCTATAACTTTATATTAACCATTGTTTTTACTGTTAGCAATAAATCCTACGGGGTGATAAAAAAATTTGAAAAAATGGATAATTTTTAATCGACCTATATAATGTGCTGTTAAAAGGGAGAAATCTCATTTGTTAATAATTTATACCCTTACCCATTTCTGATATTTTATAATCACAAATTTGACTACTCCCTTTCAACAGCACATCATACAGGGCGATTCAAAATTATCCATTTTTCAATTTTTTTTATCACCCCGTAGGATTTATTGCTAACAGTAAAAGCAATGGCTGTTAATATAAAGTTATGGCTTCACGTTTTTCTTAACATTTTATTTTTTTAATTGTCTTGATATCTTAATAATTAAAAGGGATGTGGCCATTTTAATGCAAGCATTTATCGTATTGAAGCTTATAAGGAAGAAATCGAGCATGTGCGACAATGCTGAGTAGTGTATATGTCGTGCTCACTTGCTGAAATCGCCCATTTTATGGAAATAAATTAAAAAAGCTCTCTGGGTAAAAAACAGAAAATATATATATATATATATATATATATATATATATATATATATATATATACACCACTCAAAAGAATTATCGCATATGCTCGATTTCTTCCATAAGCTTCAATACAAAAATGCTTTCATTAAAATGGCCATATCTCTTTTAATTATTAAGATATCAAGACAATTAAAAAAATAAAATGTTAAGAAAACGTGAAGCTATAACTTTATATTAACCATTGTTTTTACTGTTAGCAATAAATCCTACGGGGTGATAAAAAAATTTGAAAAAATGGATAATTTTTAATCGACCTATATAATGTGCTGTTAAAAGGGAGAAATCTCATTTGTTAATAATTTATACCCTTACCCATTTCTGATATTTTATAATCACAAATTTGACTACTCCCTTTCAACAGCACATCATACAGGGCGATTCAAAATTATCCATTTTTTCAATTTTTTTATCACCCCGTAGGATTTATTGCTAACAGTAAAAAACAATGGTTAATATAAAGTTATAGCTTCACGTTTTCTTAACATTTTATTTTTTAATTGTCTTGATATCTTAATAATTAAAAGAGATATGGCCATTTTAATGAAAGCATTTTTGTATTGAAGCTTATGGAAGAAATCGAGCATATGCGATAATTCTTTTGAGTAGTGTATATATGTCGTGCTCACTTGCTGAAATCGCCCATTTTATGAAAAGGATATCCACTTCATGAAACGCACCCGCTTAGTGTAATATGAATTATTTTCATTATCTGCACAAAATATGTGTCCATGTCATGAAATGGATTCTTGTTTTATGCTCTTAATGAAATTTTGTTAAATTTCATCAAGTGGATAAGCACAATGATATTTTCATGTAATGGCTAACAGCCACACCACACACACTATATATTTATATATATATATATATATATATATATATATATATATATATATATATATATATATATATATATATATATATATATATATAAATATATAGTGTGATTCTTGGTGACTTTTTTATTAATTTCAATTAAAACAAATCATTAACTAATAATAATTGTTATTATTTCTTCAACTCTTCAACTTATGGCTTTTTATAGTTTTTAAGTGATTCAAAGTGACGTGTTTTATAAGTTTACTCTTAGTCCCCTTGCAACACTAGTATCTATAACTTTATATTACTAAAAAGCGCTTGTATTTAAATAACTGTAATTTTAAAAATTAATATATGGGTATATTACTTATTAAGAAAAGTAATGCTATCGTATTTAATCTAAATATTGCTGTCAGCTAAAAAATGCCGAACATAAAATATGTTCTATCCGACAGTTCAAGGTTTAAAAATTCAAAAAATGTCCGTTGGACCAGTCTTTTGAAAAACCAGTCACTTGAATAACTGAAGAAAATTATTATTAAATTATGGTGTTGTGGATAGTACTTGATTTAAATTTTACTGTAAGCATAAAAAAACAAAAATTAACTATAGTCTATTAGACAGTTTAAAATTTTAAAAATGTCCGTCGGACAACCAGTCTCTTGATAAATTGCTGACTTTAATGTTGACGATGCCGTCCTGATAAATTATTTCTTTGCCTGACAATATTTTTTAAAAGTGTTTTTAGTGTTGTAAATTATTGGGTTCATGTGACGAAAAAGTTTTGTAACGTGTCTTTTTTAATTATAGGTCCTTGATAAAGTGGCAATCCAGCCACGAATCCTTAGGATAAATCAAATAGTGGTTTTATTTGTCTGTCCACATCCCGCTTTATTACTCCAATTTGTTTTTCCAAAGGGTGCTATTAACTAAACTACAATTTTAAACAATAAAACCACAAAAACTAAACGCTTATGGCACGCAAAATAAATAATTATTAAGGTAAGATTAACCTTTACTCTTTTACGGTGGTTTTTAATAGTTTTTATAAGCAAAACCGCCCAACGGCGGTTTCTAACGATATAATAAGTAAAATCCGTCGGTAATAACAAATTATTTATAATTTTCGGCGGTTTTCATCTACTTAAGGGGCGGGGAGGTTTTGGTTTTGCTTATTTTTGACGACATGGGGGTGGGAGGTCTAGATTGGGAATACATCAGCAGCAGCTTTTTACTGGTTTACACATATGGCAACTCACCCACACAATGGGGCACATTCAAGAGTTCTCAGCCAAATCCAAGTAACACCAAAAATGTTTTGAAAGTTTAAAAAAAAGCTCATGCATATACAAAAGTACAAAATGTAGTTAGTGAACGAAGTGTGGCGTAAATTTAAATTACAAGTAAAATCCAGCAAAAAAGACTTCTGTCAAATTTCTAAAAATGTTTAAACTGGTATAAAAGTTAATTAAAAAAAACGATTATTTTTGTTAAATTTTAAAACGTGGTAGTTACAAAAATTGAAGGATTAGGATATACAGTGTCCACCGATATGGTCTTAACTATAACTGTATTTTTTTGTCATTTCTGACTTTTTAAAAGTTTGAAAGTGTCACTTTTCTGACGTTCTTTTTCATCCCACTGTTTGAAGAGCAAAAAAGTGGCTTCTCTAACTTTTTCAGTTTGTTTACTTTCCACTTTCTTTATGTATCTTCATTCATACTAACCAACATAGCAAAAAAGGGCCTCCCCTTTATTTTTTATTGCATTTGTGTTCAGTATTTCTGTGCTTAGCACGACGGCCCTTTTAACTCCAATGGGTCCCCCTAAGCTTTAAGGGGGAGAGGAAAATTATATTTAAGATGCGCGGTTGTAACATTTTTGATTTAAAAAAAGAGAATAAAAAAACTGGTTGTAAATAAAATAGCATACAAACCTTGGTGAAAAATTTCATTACTGTTCGTGAAAAGTTTCACCTCGTCGCCACGCGCCTCGATTAACCATCCTTTTCACTCGACAGTAATTACACACTTTCCACCCCGGTATGTCATGAATTATTATTAATAATTCGAAAAAAGTTAATTTTTATAAAACTTTTGGTTTATCTGAAATGCTAAAAGCTATTATAAAAGTTACTTTATGGTATATAGGGTAAAAAAGCGCAAAATATTTTTAAAAATACCGAATTAAATGGCACGAAAAAGTTATTAAAAGTGTATAATATTTTTCTTCCTACGACCACATAAGAAAGTAGCGAAATTTGTGTGTTGTGTTTTTTAGAAAGGAGCATATTTAACAAGCATATTGATTTTTATTTTCGTCTCTAGAAATGAAAGTATTGTTATCTCTAGAGATGAAAATGAATGGCAGTATAGTATTTGCTGAGCCGGTCGGGTAAAATTAAAAAAAAACTTATTTTTATTTTTGTGTCTAGAGTTGAAAGTACTTTTATCTCTAGCGAAGAAAATAGAAAATATTTTCTTCCCGTGAGATGAAAGTACTTTCATCTCTAGAGACGAAAATAAAAAAGTTGTTTTGTTTTTTCCAAAATAACAAGAAAATTTCTGTTAATTTATTGTGGTCGTGGGAAAAATAGCGTACATCCCAGTAAGCAAAATAGGTTACGCAATGTTGTGTAATGTTCTTTATAAAGTCATTATTATACATACCATATTTTTAATTTCTGGCACCTTACGCCTACATTACTCGCGAATGTTTATATCTCCAGTTAAGGTAAAAAGTTATGTTTCACTGAAATGTACATAGAACATTCTTAAGACTTAACACTTCTATATTCAAATAAAGTCGCCGGTGAATATTTAAAAATATCTTATGTTTACATTTGGTGCAACATACAATGTAATATCTCATTTAAGAACTGGTAAATTGTTTAACATATGTTTTCTAAGGCAGGTCACTAAGTTACGAGCTGGCGATATGACGTGAATCGTAATTGCCAAGTTCTGGGAAAAACACCGCGAAACTTCCGTGGGATATTCAATTTAAAGGCTGCATTTCGCATTCCCAGTGACATTTTAAGTACATGTGTAGTACATTGCCAGCGGAGTTTAAAGTGGGAATGCGATATCACCTAACTTCCCTGGGATGTTTTTGTGCTGGCTGGAATAACTCGTTAGAAAGTGAATTTCTTACACTCGTGTGAAACAGGTCAGTTTCTGCTTTCGTTAGGGGTCATCCATAAATTGTCACACGGATTTTTGAACTTTTAGACCCCTCTCCCCTCCTTGTCATATTTTTAGAACCCTGTCCCCCTGATGTGACGTCACATATTTTTCAAATTTTTACATAAAGTCATTTAAACCCTCAATGGCGGATCAAGGTCTATTTTGTACTGAAGCAAAGAGTAAATATTGCGTTAATCAGGTACAAAATTTCAAATTTCAAAGGTCAAAAACAAACACATTTCCATTCCACTCCTTTAGTTCGCACCCTTCCTCATGTATAATTTGGATTAATAAATCAAGTTCAAACATTTTTAAACTTTCTTGTTCTCACGTAAATTTCGTGTTTTCGTATTTTTAATTTTAACATGTGGCGTCAAAAAGCTTTTGATTTCCCCCCTCCCCTTTGTTACACTATGTCACATCAGGATGATATCCTCACCACTCCGTTAACGTGTGACGTAATTAATGGTTGGCCCGTGTGTAATATTCTATTTCCTATCGGTTATGGTTTCTACAAAAAATTAAGGTTAATTTTTAAAAATTGTTTCAGTATTTTTTTATTGATCTTAAAAAAATATAGAATTAAAGCCGTAAAAAGAATCACTTTATGATAATCCCAGGAAAATTTAAATTACGAAGTTGTTATTTTGGCAAATAAAAAATTTGGTAATAAATATTTTTTCACTACTGTAATACATTTTTACTAAACTTGATAATGTTGCATTAAAAGCAAGATTCTTTCATTTGTATTGATTTTTAAATACACCCTGTATAATTTTTAGCATTTCTATACTACTCTCTGTTAATGAATGCATAATGAGAAAGTGTATTTTAAATAAACATCTGCGTCAAAGTGTATCCTCAAAGCTCAAGAATCTAATTTAGTTTAAAAACCTATTTATTTTACATTTAACTTGTACATTTTACATTTTAAATACATTAATTTAGTATTGGAACTACCTCAAAATTAGAAATGTAGAAATTCCTTAACAATTTAAAATTTAATATAAATTCTACGTTTATAAATTAGGTTCCATACAATTTTAAAGCTTTAAATGGAATTAAAATAGGTATTTGGTAAAAAGTACTTTTAACAATTAAACAAAAAAGTCAATAAAATAAAATTCAGTTGTGATTAAATTCTTTTGAAATCAACTTATATTTGGAGCAGTTTTCTGCCATCGAATTGGCATTTAAAATTATTTATCATTGCAATTTCCTTGGCATTTTTTCATCCAATTTTTCACAGAAAATGAAAAGGTAAATTTTGGCTTTATTAATCAATTTTAAAAGATAACATTAAAATATGTTATTTTTTATAAGGATTATTTATTCAGTTTTTCCTGTATAATTAAGTTTTTTTTAATTGTCTTAAACAACCATAAAATGGTTTTAGAAAAATTAAAATATTAATAGAAACTTCCTAATATAGTACTTTTAAGTGGGACAGAAAATATTTTCCAAAATAAACCAAAGCATGTGCTGATAATTACCATTTAAGTAGACGGTAATTACCTTAACGATCATAAAATAAGTAATAATATTTTTCATGGAACCTAATTTTAATTACACATTACTACGTACAGCCTAATTATAACATCGCGTTTTAGTTTTATGGAAACATATTAACAGAAAATAAAGTTTATATAAATATAAACAAAAACATGTATAACTAATCTTAAATCCTAAATTTTAACAATTCTTAAAACATTTTTTTTCTTATCCTAATAAAGATCAAAATTTCAGTTGGCCACACACGTAAAGAATATTTAAGCGAGCGGGACGCATATTTAGTAACAGCAGACGTGCTAGACTTCCAGCGGCTCTTTCCGGATTTTCTCCGTGGTGGTTTGAAGCGCACAAACGGTCATACAAAACTGTAACATTGGGGAGTCATGGTTAGTTCTGGTTAGTTAACTCTTGTTTTTTTTAATTCGCTTTATTAAGGAATTTAAAAAATATTTGACTAACCAGAAGTAACGTTTCTAGACGTTCTAGCCCTAGACTGTCTGCTGCCATCGCGTCGCCGAACGCAATTCGGAAATCTAGCGCGTCTGCTGTTACTGAATATGCGAGCGGGACTGCCACGGACAAAACACCCAGTAATATTTGTAATATTCGGCGTTTAAAAGTTGTCGCCAAAACGGATAATTGATTGGTTTTTATGTATATCACTATTACCTTTATTGAGACATTGAGAACCAGAGCGCCCCATCCCAGAAATTAAAATTAGGGCTTTAACACTTATTTTTAATAGCATAAAACTTATTTTTCTGGCCATTTGATCTAATAATTATAATAAGATGATACAAGCTCACTTAGACCACTTATTTGGCCCTGATCAATATGTTTTATGCTATGAAAAATACGTACTATAGCTTTTTTTTTTATTTGTGGGCTGGTCCGCTACCTGTATTAACTAGCAGTAATTTTGCAGTTTGGTTCACAAGACACTCTGGTAAATTAAAATTTTATATATTTACATATTTAGTAAAATTATAATTTTTACATGAATCAAATTAATGATATGTCAGTCGGTTTGATTGCCTAAATTTTTTTATCGTGTATGGTTCCCTTTTCTACTTAAGTCACCTACGGACGGATTTATTATTTATAGAGTTTTCTCGATTGCATCAAGTTATAATTTTGCGTTTAGTATTTGCGAAAATCGGGATAGAATATTTACGACAGTTGGCACAATTAAAATAGTTAGAAACCGACTTTAGCGTTATAAAATAAGTATATTAGCCATTTTTTTAAACATCATTTTATTTAAAGAAACCATATTACAGTATACACAATAATTAAACTTTTTATCGCTTTAAGTCTCCTTGACATAAAATATGAAGCAGAAATAAGCGGTTGTTTTATTATAATATTTCTTTACCCACATTACTGTATAAAAAATTAATAATAATTATTTTTTATCCATACTTATGCAAGTCAGCCTTAAGATACTAATTTTCTTTTGTTGGTGGAATGTTTGGGGTTTTGGAAATCACATACGTCGGCACCAAAGAGTTCTTAAGGTGTAAGAGGAAGAGAACATCATATTATGAGATGCGCGGATGCGCGGTACGAAATGACATTAACATGGTTTGACCGGGCGTTAGACGACGCATATATTTTATCAATAAAGACACATTGTATGCTTACGATTAACATATTTTGACAGATTTTAAACTTACATAATGCGCTTTTAACGTTTCGCTACGCGCAAATGCTATTTTGAGAAAATGCCATTGTAATTCTCCCATTTTTTATTTCTATGGTCAGCACGCAAAAAAAGAAAATAATGTGATTGCCAAAAAGAAAACAAAAGTAGAATCATCATATTACTTATAGTTATAGTAACGTAACAAATTTTAAACAAAAGATAAAATTTTATTTTGGTTTCTAAACTGAATTATCACTAAGTAACCAAAGTTTACCTTAAGAAAATAAATTATTTTTATCAGAACACAATTTTTAATTTTTATTAATAACTTATCTAAAATGCTCAAAAAAATATTCAAACGTAACATTTTTACAACTCGCTTTACATTGGTAGCACTAAAGGACATAGAGGGCATAAGTAGTATATAAACCAAAATTTGTTTTATACTTAAAAAATTACTTATTATACTTAAGATTCACATGTACGATGAATATTTATATGACACTAATGACATTAATTGCTATTTTTCAATGTAAATTTTGATTTCATCTAAAGCTGCTATGTCCTCACTTCAATGTGATAAAATCTAGATAGAAATAACTCTTTTTATGAGTGGAAAGCCCATATAAGCACCATAGGCACCAAACTGGCTAATAAGATGTTGAATTTGAGTCCGGTAGCTGAGTTGCATCCATCATATTCGCAGTATTCGCAGAAATCCAGCGATATGCCTCTTGCGACTGGATCGTAGCAAGTTCCAATTTCTTTTTCGAATGGGATCATTTCACAACGACGGATGAAGGTAAGTTGGTGGTCTCCGACTGGAAAAATAAAAATAAAGGTATTAGCAAAGGGAAATTAAATTGAATTTAAAATAAGGAAAATACTAGATTGTACGACGAGTTTAATTTCGTTATATACCGGGTGACAACGAAACTACTATACAGCAATTTATTTTCTTTAGTGCAATCGTATAGTTTTCAAATTTAGGAACTTTATATTGTATCACTAGATGCCAATTTAAGATATACTAGCATCTGTGTATTACTTCCTTTAGAGACCATTATAATGCTACTTCCGGTTTAGCCGGTAGTGCTGTAAAATTGGAATTTCCAAGTATGATAGCCCTGTTAATTTTAATGGAACACCATATATATTTTTAAGATTTAAATTCTTTAGGCTTTTCCTGATATAAAAGCTATGATATACCCATAACTTATCTTTTTAAGTTTTAGAGAAAACGGAGTTTGAAAAGGCCCGAAAAAAGATTATGGGTAAATAATAGATTTTACATCAGGAATGAGTTAAAGAATTTAAATCCTAAAAATATATAGGGTGTAGGTAAGATTACCAGGGTTATCATACTTAGAAGTTCAAATTTTACAGCACTTCCGGTTAAACAGAAAGTAATTTTATAGTTTTATAAAAATAACAATTTTTAGCATTTTAAATTTTCGTTTTGTTCATTTGTATTTCCATAAAACTGCATATTGTGCTGTCTTTTAGACAGAGTGTTCCATTTAAAATATCAAAGTTTATATCACTTCCGGTTAAACCGGAAGTAATACACAGATGCTATTATATCTAGAATTGGCATCCGGTGATATGATATAACGTTCCTAAATTTGAAAACTATACGGTTGCCCTGAAGAAAATAAATTGCTGGATAGTAATTTCGTTGTCACCCGATAAAATTAGAAAAAAGAAACGCAACAATAAAACAATTAAATAAAACGCATCAAGCCAGCAGGTGCAGGAAATATCCTTGGCAGCGGTATTAATAAAGGGACGTCCATAAATTATATGAGGCCCCCGACCCCTATCTCTCGTGATTACTATATAGCCTGTTCTTTTCTTAACTAGTATTCACAATTTTTAAATTTTGGTTGGATAGGATGAATATTTCTGATGTTTCAGATTTATTGTGGCACGTCCGGTTTGAACGGAAGTGCTATCAACTTTGCTATTTTAAATGAAAAACCCGACTTATTTACCTAAAATTCAATTCTACAGGAAAAAGTGCAAAAACTAGGGAATCTGACAACTGTGCCGATATCACTATAAAATATTGTTTCTTAAATAAATATTTAAGAGTTGCAGTACTTTTACCTACCCAGTGTCTAAAATAATAAAAAAAAGAAAATAGCAAGTAGTATAAGATATCTTTTGTATAGCCTATATGAAGTATTGTTGCAAAAATAATATATTTTCAATAAAAAATTAAAATTGACTTAATACGGATTCTTTAATAGCAAAGAAAACAAGGAGAAAAACCCTTTAAAATTAAAAAGATAAGGGCTAAAAAGTTTAAAAAACTTTATCTACGAGCCACTACTAAAAATAAATTAAAACTACAAGAAAGAAAATCCCAATAACTACAAAAAGGGTCCCATATAACATTTTTGCCGGCAAGGCATTGGCAAAAGGTATCAAAAGACATCAAAATGGGCAATTGGCCGTTATTGGGCCACGTGTTGCAGAATATGTGACGGCATCCATCATTAATAAATTATGATGAAAAAATGCGTTTAGGATGATGGCATTCATCATTAATAAGTTATCCATCATTAAAAAGGTTTTGGCAAAAATATGCCTTACATTATTTTTTTTCTAATGACAATAAAATGCATTTTTACCGTCCAGGGAACTAAAATGTGCATAAATAATGTACAGGGTGTCCCATATAAAATTAAAGACTATAATTTTGGAAAAAACATAAGAGATACAAGAAAAAGTTAAATGCAGAAGTTGTTCAGTGAAATGTTTTTTTAGTATTTTTATTGTATCTCTTATGGTTTTTCCAAAAATTATAGTATTTAATTTTATATGGGACACCCTGTACATAAACACCATTATGCATGTGCATTATTTATGCAAATTTTAGTTCCCTGGATGGTAAAAATGCATTTTATTGTCATTAGGAAAAAATAATGTAATGCCATCATCTAAAATGCATATTTTTGCCAAAACCATTTTAATGATGGATGCCATCATCCTAAACGCATTTTTTTCATCATAACTTATTAATGATGGACGCCATTACATTTTCTGCAACACGTGGCCCAATAACGGCCAATTGCCCATTTTGATCTCTTTTGATACCTTTTGCCAATGCCTTGCCGGCAAAAAATGTTATATGGGGTCCAATTTGCTTTCTATTCTGTTAAAGAACAGTGTTTGTAAACGTGCATATCACATTGTACCTAAATAAAGTTTACTAATATCTTTTATATTATACAGTCTCTTACTCTTTTTAGTTGCAATCAGTAAGTAAAAAGAAATAAAACTACGGTATATTGTTGTTAAAACAGTGCAATGACCGCTAACAAACGATATCAAAATAAAAATGGCCTTCTAAAAATGTAACAGGAAATTATTTGTGAACCACGAATTTTAAGCTGCTGCAGCAGTGAAGAATTTATACGCGTAAAATTACGCTCGAAAAGCCTAAAAAGCTTTTTTCCGCACTAGTGCCTCCTTGATAAACAAAGGCACTAAAAAATTGAATGGGTTAGAAGCAAGGTTCTAAGTTAATAAATATGTTTTTCTAAAATATTTTGCTTTAAAGTCAGTTTTTTTGCAAAATCTATAATAATGTTTTTGGAGTATTTTCTATATCCCCAAGCAGCAAGCTGACGTCATTATGACGTCATTTTTAAGTCGTTTTTGGTCATAGGACGTCATCAAACCAAAATTATTACGTTATTTTACCGTCATTTTAATGACGTGTTTTTGACGTCGTTGAAGTGACATCTTTTCGACGTCATTTTTTCGTCATACTAGCTTATAAAAATCTAATGACGTCATGTATAGAAAATCCGCCAGAAAAATTTTGAGACATTATAGGATTCGTGTCAAAAGCCAACCGAAATATCATATGACAGAAAAATAAGACTAATAATTTTACAAATTAAAATAGAAAAAAACTCTACCGATAGATGGCGTAATGGACAATAAACTACTACGTTTATTCAACATCCTCGCTTTTTAAAAAGTGTTCAAGAGCGGTCTGCGGTTGGTGATCTCACTTAGCTTTGAAAGAAATATCTTTGGCTAGTGTAAAAATCTGCATCTTCAAGTTGGACAGTGTCCCGAGAGATGCGACCTTGCATTGCAAGGAAACTGCATGCAGTAAGGAGTTTTTTCCTATTTCAATTTTCAAATAAAATATCGCATCATTTTAGCTTTTAAAACAAAAGTATATGCGACAATTTTTCGTCATCTTAAAGACGTCATTATGACATCATTAACGGGACGTCTTTTGTCTGTGACTTGGGAGGTCAATTTAACGTCATTTTGTCGTCATCTTATGACGTCTTTGCTGACCAAAAATGACTTAAAGAAGACATCAGCTTGCTTCTTGGGTCAAAGAATAAAGTAGTCAAATTATTTAGATTTCTTTGCTGCCATGGAAATATTTTTGTAGCGTCACCTATACAAATTTGCAACTAACCCATTTGGCAGCCCCTTTTGCTTCTTACTCCTTTAATTCTTTTATCTACATATTTTTTTTCGTATCTTTTTAGTTTTAGCTGGAAAAGTATAGACACTTTTTTCAAGGATTCTTTATAACAATTTTTACGAGGAAACTATATATTATAATAAAGAAGATTAACCTAAAACCATTTTGTTTTGTAGGAAATTTATTAATAAAGTTAGTTGAAATAACAAAGTTTGCATATAACTTTATGATTATAAAATTAAAAAGAAAAAGCTCTGTTAAAACCAGCATCTACAAGAGCTTTAATATTAGACATAGAACATTGATATAACAATGCCGAAATATTCAAAAGTTACAAAAAAAAACATGTCTCGTTTTTGATGTTGGAATATGTAATTAAGTGAGCGGGGCTTCCCGGACCTTCCCCACATGCCCAGAATATTTAAATTTAGATTTTTTAAATAAAAATATAATTAAGATACCTATTAATAGTATACCTACCTAAAACACCTTGCGTTTTACTCTTATTTCTAACAAGATAGACGTACAAAGAGAACTTATTGTTTTAATTTACAAAATAAATTTAGGTAGAGTATACATAATAATGTAAAAAATACGTTAAAGATTTAACATATTATTTATATGGGAATTTCACGTGGAATATTTGTTTCGCTCTCTTTAGGTTTCGTAATATTTACGCACAACAATGTTGTAAAACTATACAGGATGTTCATAATTTAATAATAAATAAATGGTTTCAATATTACAAATATTACTATCTACATATTTAGGTGGTAATAAAATAGAGGTTATAGATTTTTATAACTGTGTCATTTGCAAAGAATATAAAAAGATGAAAAAGCATGTTTAAAGAAAATATTTATTAAATATAGTATAATCAAAGACAATTGTAGTTTCACTAAACTACAATTGTCTTTGGTATAATACAAAAATGTTTTATAATCAAGTGTAAAATCTTTAAGGGTGTAGTCCTAAGCTGAAGCTAATTCTGCATATAATAAAAAGTTTCTATAAAAATTTACAAAAAATCCTCTAAAAGGAGCAATGCCCCTTTAAGTGGGTCACCAGACGGTTTTTTGATAATATTTTTTAAACCGTTCTCACTTAAATTAATAAATTTGATGTACTACATAAACTTTTAAATCAGTTTCTTAGTTCAGAATCCGGGGTGCAACTAGGATTTTAATTTATTTTTAACTAAAAGTGTGACACAGAAGCCACACCAATTGTATACCAGTTCACCCATATGAAAAAACAATTTTTTTTGTTTTTGGCCTTCAAAACTGTTCAAAGATTTCTGCTATTAGGCAAGAAGAAGTCGAGTAAGTAAAAATTTTGTGGGTAAAGATCTTTTTTGCCCCTAAGAATATTAAACGTACGTCTGTGAAAATCCTTTTTTCAAAAGCAAAAAATAATTAAGTAAATGGGTATTTTGAACCAGGGAACCCTTTTCTTTTGGTCTTCAAACATTTTTGACACATGGCACCCATATAAAATCTCAAAACTCGCCGCGCCTGGTACATACAGAGTCTTATTAAAATATTCAAAACGCATCAAAATTTATTGAACTAAAATAAAAAATATTTTTTTGACTTTGACTCCCTGTATCTTCCCCATAGATAACCTACATTTAGATCCGCAGTGGCAAGAAGCATATTTCGGATTTTTACGACCTCGCGCAGTGGGTGGACGAACATGCGCACTTAAAAGCCGTGGTAAAATACAAACACCGGCACCCCGTGCCCTTCGTCCGCGGTCTGACCGCAACGCTCATTAGCTACCGTACTTCGAACAGAAAACCAGGACGCCGTCAACAAATTCTTTCCTATAATGCGGATAGTTTGTTTGGGGCTGGGTGCGTTTACCCTCAACTGGCTTGCGCACAAACCGGTTTTTTCGCCCATGAAATGTAACTTTTGTTTCGCGCAGGTTATAACATTGGCAATCCATCGAGATCAGTGATCTTCCCTATTAACAACCTTTGGATATAGGTATGTTTGGTTAAATTTTAATATTTTGGCATACAGAATATGTGGGTTTTCTGTGTACCATTAAATAGCGGACGGAATTGTAGTCAAAAGCGTATCATAGTGGGGGGTTGCGGCTAAAAAATCCTATTTTTACTGGGAACTTTCTCGGGTTTTGGTTTATATAGTTAGGACTAATCGTTTTTAGGCATTTTTTCAGGATGCACCCACTACCTATATAACATTTTTTTGCCGGCAATGTACATTTAATTTACTGGCATTGCCAACACTCTTTAATGGCAAGGCATTGGCAAAAAGGTATCAAAAAGACACGAAAGTATGCAATTGGCCGTTATTGGGCCACGTGTTGCAGATAATGTGATGGCATCCGTCATTAATAAGTTATGATGGAAAAATGCGTTTAGGATGATGGCATCCATCATTAATAAGTTATGCCAAAAAAATGCGTTTTGGATCATGGCATTTATTATTAAATAAGTATTGCAAGTTTTATAAGTTGAATGTCCTAAAAGTTAAATAACATTATAATTTTGTAATCGAAAAAAATTAGAAAAAAGGCAGGAAAACTTTATCATTAAGCGGGAAATTTTAATTTGTCACCTTCGGTCGAAATTAACCTAACTAATTTTACCATCATTATATTTTTATTCTCTCAAAATACATAATAGACATTTACCTAATTTTTATTTGCATGATTTGTAACAATAAAATGTTATGAAAAGGCCATTTCCTTTAAATTATGTAAAAAAACATAACATAATGTTATTGAGGTGCCATTATAAATAAAACAGATCAAAAAAATTGCTCTAATGTTAGTTAAATACCAATGTTAATAATATGGTTTGAAAAGTATGAATATGCGTTGAAGGTTTGCCTTCAAAAATCGAATATTTATTTGCCTGCAACAAAAAGGCATGCTTTATTTAACCAGGGTTGGTATGCCGCCATCTTTGTATGCTTGCCGGCAATTCGCCTGCATGTTAAATTTATTGGCAATTGAGTGTTTATTTAGGGTTGACTTTTTAATGCCTATTAGATGTTGGCATAATATTGCCACCAATTGCCAATGCTTTACCATCAATGCCAATATGAAAAATGTATATTGCCGGCAAATAGTGTTTGCTGGGTAGGCTCGTAAGGGGCAAG
Organism: Listronotus bonariensis; assembly: GCA_014170235.1. NCBI lineage: Eukaryota > Metazoa > Arthropoda > Insecta > Coleoptera > Curculionidae > Listronotus > Listronotus bonariensis. The sequence goes on from JACEGR010001915.1 coordinate 105,925, forward strand.
CTAAAATTGCTAAGAAATTAACAAAAACTTTCGCGTCTAAATATGTAACTTTACAACTTCCGGTCCGCAGAATGACCCAGTTTTATTTTATCCCTAACGGTTTTCAAGAATCTCATAACTGTCTTATTTATTTAAAAAGTCTTAAAAATATTTCCATTAAATCTGTTGGACCATTTAGCATTAATGATTTTGTATCTATCAGTTTATTTCTATCACATACATTAAAACAGTGTAATTTGAGGCCAACAAAATGTATTTTATAATAAAAGAACTAAAATACATTTACTAGAATTTAACAATAAAATGCATTTTTTCATTACGACCAGTTTGCAGCATTTATTTATTACTGTAGCACTCTGTATACTTGTCTCCACATTTTTCAGAAGTGAAAGTACGTTTAGTTGTACATTTTAACTGCTAAGTAACATCTGACCTAAATAGAAGGTATACGCGTAGGTACTTCTGTACGAAGTGACTACTGAAACTAAATGAAAGTTGTGGACATAGGTCAAATACCTAATCAAGCCAAATTATTTTAAAAGTTTTTAAAGAACAAACACATAATACAATAGTAATTTATGTAAAAAAGTGCATAAAGTGATATTTTTTTCCGAATAGGAAGTTTGACAGCACGAGCCGTTAGGCGAATGTGGCAATCCCATAAGTAAAAATAGACGCATGTGTTACATACTATATTTTTTCCACGACCTTATAAAAATTTCCCAAAATACCATTTTATACATGATTTATTTATCTAAACTTATTAATTTTAATTTTTGCAGCACAGCCTTTATATTGCAACAAAAACTCATAGCCTTCTTATTTTTTAAGATACAATTACCCTCCTTCTAACTATGCATTTATTATATAATTTTAAAAAATTGTATGTACTAACTTTTTGTAGAAATAATACTAGAACAGTATAAATTCCTTTTCAATTTCTTAGTCATCCAAATTCATTATTAGTATGAATTTTTAATAATTTTTATTAAATTTATTTGCAAACTGTCAAATTTTAAAACTAGTTACACATGAACTAAAAGAAATAATGACGAAATTAAAGGTAACTTGACCCTTTGGTTCAGCTGATGTCGCCTTTACTGTTACATTGCATAATTTATTATTTAAGTTTATTATAGTAGGCTTTGAAACAAAACACTAATTCAAAGTGTGTAAAAAAGTTTTGAAGTGTTAAAAAAGTTACTTTTAAAATCAGGGTGTTTCTAGAAGGTGCGATCTAGCCCAACTTACGTTAGTCCAAACGTGGAATATTTTGGAAATACAGGGTATCAAAAGTTATAATTAAACATTAATAAATGCATTGTCACAATATTGTGCTAGAAGGGGTTTTGGGTAGTGAAAAATTGGAACCTGCTTTTAATTTTAGTGTAAACTCTACAGGGTTCCACCTGCGGTATCTTCTAAAAACGAAATAATTTTTTAAGGGACTAGGGAATTTGACTTTTAAATAAAAATTCTCATTTTTCTACTTATTTTACCCTAAAAGCTATACGTGGTAAAGGGTGATTTGAGCAGCTGTTTTTAAGATATCTGGTTGTAAAAATTGAAATAATTTTAAGAAGAAAAGTTTCAGTAAATCTATGTTCTAAATGTCTTAACTTTTGAAATACAGTTTAAAAAAAAAAACAGGTAAAGAATTTAAAAATGAGCTTTTTAATACGCAAGTAAAAATGCTGCCTTTTTAGTTTTTTTCGTATTTTATTAAGTTTAAATATATATATATATATATATATATATATATATATATATATATATATATATATATATATATATATATATATATATATATGTTAAAGCAAAAAGGAAAACGGTAATAAGAGGACGTTGGTTTCCTATGCTATTCACCACGACTCGATACAGCCTCACTGAGGAGTCCTGTAAGGCAGGCGAAACCGGTCTGGGGAGAGAGTCGTGGTGGATAGCATAGAAAAGCAGGACGTTTTCTTTTAACTGTCTTTAAAGGGAGTAAAATATTTTTATTATATATATATATATATATATATATATATATATATATATATATATATATATATATATATATATATATATAGTTTTTTCCATATCCAAAAAACATGGGGAAGATTAAAAATATTTTTTAATTCAATATCTGTAATTGTTTTATAATTATAATTGTCCCTGGGCCAGTAATAAAATGGATAAGAACACTTAAAACCTTTTTAGGGGGTTCCGTTTGACGAGTCTACTACGAATACTCATTCCGCCATATATAAAAGCGGCGCTATAACCCAGTATGTCAATGCCAAATGTTTCGGGTATCGGACTGAGCGAACGCGCCACTTTTTGTGTCTGACAAGTTTACCGTAATTTTTACATGCAATTTTAAAACATTTTGCCAAGTCATGAAACTATAAGGCTTAAACAGATGTTTCGGGTATATTACGATTTTTGGCACGATGTTAAAAAATTGCATGCAAAACATAGTGGTAAACTTGTCCGACAAAAAGTATAGCGTTCGCCCAGTCCGACACCCGAAACATTTGACATTGACAGGCTGGATTAAAGCGCCGCTTCCATATATGGCGGTATGCATATTCGTGGTTGACTGGTCAAAAGAAACCCCCTTAGTTTTATAAGTGAATTATCATAAAGTCCATTTCATTACTGACTCAGGCGCTATGAATAAAACATTAATAAAAATAATAATAATAAAAAAATTGCCTATGCTTCTTATGTATCAAATTTTATTTAAAATTTTGATAACCAAATGCAAAAGGAAAAATAGGATCTAAAAAGTTGCATTGTTACTTGGGAAATTAAAGAAAAAATATAAAAATTGCACAAAAGTTAGTAACGTTATTTTTTTGGGGGGAATATTCGTTTAGATACCTCTCAAAACACTGGACTGACTAAATTTAATTAGGTAGCGTTTAAATTAGCCTGATGATGCTTAAAATAATACTCCCAAATTTTATCAAAACTATATAAAGGATATTAAAGATATAAATAAAAATTCATATTTTCAAATGTAAATTCTACTACAAAACTTATGAACTATAAAATTTACTAAACAGCACCCTGTATAAAATGTTATTTTTAGTTAAAAATCGTTCGATATTAATTAGCAAATAAAGACAATGCTAGTCTAAGATTTTAGTGTTATTAAATTATATTTTACCTTAGAAAAAGAAAAAACAAATAAGTAAAAAAAATAACTTACTTCTTTGAACCTTCTTGATGCAAACATTCCTCATCCTTCTCAGTCTGGCTTCCTCTTCGTTACATGTTACCAACCTTGGTCCAGATTGACTGGAAGCAAACTGGGCCTGAGCTCTCTGGTAGTTGATGTCTCTGGGAGGGTAGTTAGAATCATAACTTCTTCCTTGTTGGTTATATTGGTCCCTATAATCCCTAGGAGGGTAATCACGATTATTTGGGTCTCTGTTGTAAGGGTCTCTATTGTCCCTATCAAAGTAGGGGTCTCTTTGACCGTCCCGGTTATTGTAGTCTCTGTTGTATTGATCCCGATTTCGGTCTCTATCGTAATCTCTTGATTGGGGATCTCTGCTGTTATAGTCACGGTTTCTGTAGTCTCTGTTGTTGTAGTCCCTGTCAAAATCACGACTATTAGGGTCCCTATTAGAAGGTTCCCGATAGTTAGGGTTTCGATTATTAGGGTCTCGGTTATTGTAGTCCCTGGAGTTATCGTTATATCTATCGCGGTAATTAGGATCCCTTGTAGTCGAATCCCTATCGTTAGGGTTTTTGGTGGAATAGTCCCTATCATGGGGATATCTAGAATTATAATCACGATTATTGTAATCTCGATTATTGTAGTCCCGATGGTTAGGATCTCGGTTATTATAATCTCGATCGCGGTTATTATAATCTCGGTTGTCATAGTCTCTATTTCTAGAATCCTGATAATATCGGTCCCTATTAGCCCAAGGATCCGGATTAATATATTCCCTGGTATTGTTAGTACTGTTTCTATGATACCCGTCCCTATCTCTATAATTAAAATCACTGTTATTGTTACGATTGTAGGGATAATCCCTGTTAGTTATGTTATAATCGCGATTGTCAAAGTCTCTATCCCTACTGCTACTATAATTTCTGTTAGTGTGATAATCAGGGTGATTAGGATCCCTAGTGCGCGAGTCCCTATCATCGTACCGACGGTAATTTAAATCACGATCGTTGTCTTTTCGATAAGACGGATCCCTATCATACGGATATCTATCACGCGAATCCCTATCATCAGGCCGCCTATAATCGTGATCTCGGTCCCTATTAGACCCAGCGTAGTTGGGATCCCGGGTAGTATGGGAATCCCTATTGTTATGGTCTCTATAACTTTCTGTTGTTCGGTAGTATTCGTTCCGATTCGTTGGGTTATCTCTATAAAAAAATTGGTTGTCAGTTTACTAACTACTTAAGAAGTGTTTCGTTTGTTTCAATAACCGGGGACTACAAATACCGGTTTTTTAGTAGGGTCGGTTAGGTTTTCAGTTTTCTTTGCGTACGTTTGGAAAGCTTGACTCGGTCGGTATAGTAGAAAAACTAATATCAGTAGGTGCCAATTGAAAAAACAATGATTAGGGTCTAAAATAAATGAATTTAACATAACTTTTAAATTATTGGTTGTCTTCAATTTAGTAGTTATTAGTTTTGTGACCGAGTTAAGACATCCGTTCAAACAAGTTACTTAATTTATATTTTTAATATTTATTATTTTGCACCACAAAATCGGCTTTTAGGGTAAAAAATGTTATATACCCTTTATTTTTTGAGGTTAGAAAATAAAGGATTAATCATTTGAAGTAAAGCCACCCCTTTTATTCGGTAAAACTACTTCTATTGCATAAACGCAATAGCAACCATCTCCTTTAAAAACATGGTCACCATAAATCATAGGCCTTAACTTGGATTTTTAAAACTACCAGATGATTTTAGGCTTACATTAAATAATGATGAAATTAGTGACGGGTATAATGTAGGTTAACAAAAAAGTCTTGTCGTTCAACCTAATACTTTGCTGCATTTTAAAGTAATTTTGATTGGAATGAATACACTTAATAATACTTAAAATTTATCAAGAATTTCTACCCACTTGTTATTTAGCAACCTTCTGCCAACTTCTTTCTATAAGCTGTTTTCTTATGTAGGACATGAATCCAATGTCGCATGGTTCCAGATCTGGGCTTTGCGGTGGATAATTTAACAATATGAAATCTAAAGCAGATTATTTTTTTATTTTGATGTCATTTATTTTCAAGTAGCCCAGTGGCGTAGCTAGAGGTGTAGGGGTCCGGAGTTGAAAGTACAGTCGGGGGACCCATACCATTTCAGTAAATGTTTTTTTTTGGGAATAAATTTAGAAGGACAAAAAACAAGGTCCTCACCTCAAAATGCGGCCCTTCCACTGTTATGTGATATACTTTCTTTAAGTCGGAGCCCCCTTCTCAACTTTTTTCTTCTAAAATTCCAGTTACTAACCACAAATACACAAAATTTTCCTTTTTTTCTATAAAAAGCCCCTTTTGGGGGTCCCTTTCAGCTGGGGTCCCAGAGCGAACTCCCGCCCCTCCCCTGCTTTATTTTAGTGTACCGCACATGTATAAATAAACCTTGTAGAAAATTGTACAAAAAATCACACAATAATGTTCCCATTTTCAAATATTCCCTGCTGTACCTCAGATAGTATTACCTGCAAACGATTTTTGTTATTTATAGCCAATTTAGGACTACCTATCTGGTAATGTATTTAAATAATCTGTTAACTCATAGGCGCAGCACGACAATACTTTTTAAAGCAACCTACATACACCATAATCACGGAATTAAAAATCACCAATCCCAATGTTCCCCTATGTTAGTTTGATCAGTTACAGACATCATGCAAGAAAGATTTTATATTTATATCTTTATGTAGGTTTTAAACCTCTTCAATTAAACTTTTTTAAGTATATGAACAATTTGTTTTAAAGTGCCATATTTTAGAACAGATAAAATTTACCCGCTTGACTTGTAATCGACCGAATTGTGAGTTTATGTAAGCCAGGTGCCTAAATTAGAAAAATTGGCAGAAGAACAAATTAATCTTTATGTTGCTTCCTGAGATTTTATCAAGTATTCATCAAATACCAATGGCACAGAGCTAGGGGCACCGAACTTAGTAAGAGAAGCACTGGCGTATTTTCAAATTACTAGATCTAAAAACTGGGACATGGGACCCATACCAAATTTATACGAGATGCTAGTGGCCTTACAAGAAACAGTTTGGTAAAAATTTTAATTTTAAAATTTCGAAAAAATTTTGATTTTTTGGATTAGTCCCCCACAGAAAAAAGCGAATCTTCTGTTTTTATTTTCGTCGTGAATTTAATCAAATTTTGTCGACAATTCCCAAATTTTGCTAAAATATCTACCTTTACTGATAATTAGAGGCATCTGAAAATTTTGAATAAAAAATAATTGGGAAGTAAAAAATTCAACTGGCTATAGTTTTTTAAAAAATATAAATAATTCTTTAAAATTTAGAATTTGTCAATGAAATTTAGTTGAATTCACAAAAAAATATAAATAGAGAATTTGCTTTTTTCTGGAGGGGGTATTTAGTAATTTTAACTCGAATTACTTTTAAAGGAGTGAATTGAATAAAACATGTACTCAAGAAACGAAATTGTAAAAATAGTTCAATGTTGAAAGCCCGATTACATGAAAATGGCTTATTTGACGACAATTTACAAAAAGAGCTTTCTTGTGAGTAATGTATTTTTTAAAGAATATGTATTTTTTTAAAGAATATTGTCTTAATATTAATATTAACGGCTCAAACCTTCACGATATTTTTTTGTCACCTGGAACAATATTTTCGTTATTTTTTTTTCAAAAAAGTTGTTTTTTTTGCCCAGTCTAATATAGAATAAGTATGAAATAAATAGCCATAAGTGCCATATGTAAATAAGAAATTAAGGAGCGTAAATATTTTCCGTGCAGTTAAAAAGTCAGTAAGTAAAGCTACTTGATTTTAAATTTGTGTGAATAATTTGTTTAATATCTCTTGTTTTTTAATGCTTTTTAAATTTATTTTAGATACTTAACAACAACAAAAGTAATAAAAAAATCAGCTTGAAACGATTAAAAAGCATTTTAAAAACAGGCAAATTAATAATACAATTTAAAAACTAGTAGCTCGACTTACTGGGTTTTTCAATTGCACGGGAGATAAGTTAATTAATTAATGATTAGGTAGATTTGTTTAAATATTAAATTTAGCAAATTTCTTATTTAACCATGGTGTAACAAAAACTGCAACAACTGAAAAAATGCACGAGTGTAAAGTACCCGAGTGCCAGACCTTTTCTAGAAAGATGTAGCAAGAATAAGTAAAATTGAAAGGAGGGGTAAACATAAAGTTGAAACATAGGTTTTTTATTTTTTGATATAGTCTATGTATGGCCAAATTATGTTTTAGCAGCTTATGCAGCTAAAATTATAAGACAAACGTAATAATTGGATTTTTTTTCTAATTATTAAAATTTGATGTCAAAATCCATAGGCCCTTGAATTGACTGATTTACGAAAAGATGGTGCTAACAATAAATATTTATACCCAGTTTTAATAGATATTTTTTGTTTCTTGTCGTTAAAAATTAATATGTGATAACTATAAATAGGTACTGTCTTTTGTTTTCGTAAAAGGGGATCAAAATCAAAGGTGGTGGATTTGTTAAAGATATATTGTTAAATGATTATTAGTTATAAGAAATTATCTAAAAAGATGTCTTTCTTATTAGGTTATTTGTTGGTTGTAAGGTATTGCTATTAGGTATATTAAGCATTTAGTCCAGGACCCGATATAGTCCATTTTATTTGAAAATTTTTCTTAACAATAAATCTCATTCTGGTAAATAAATAGTTGTATTAAAGCTTATTACCAGAACTTTATTGTACTATTGCTAAAAGCTGGTATTGAGCTCGTGGGAGGTTATGCAAAGGACTAGCATCATTTGTATTTGTAAATAAATTTTATTTTAAAAGGTGCAAAATGTTTTTAAATGGAATGTGAGGTATTATATGAATTAATTAAATGGGTATTAGTAGAATAAGCTTTTTGTGATGCAAAATGTGAAAAATTAGCACATTTTAACCTAACCGATCCTTGATTGTGTTAGCCAAATTGAATACACAAAACAAATATAATTAAAATGTTTATACTGGGTGCCCGGTAACCCCAAGGAATATAAACTTTTTAATAAGAAGCTCTTGATTTTTATATTTCTCCGAAAATATATGTTTGTGACGTCACCTTCTTGCCATAATATTTTTTGATTTGACAAAATAAACCAATACTTGCATACCATAAAATAAAATCACTAAAAAACATCCAATAACTAAAAAGCAAAAAAATAACACCAAAACCTCGAAAAAAACTTCCAGTACGATTGTAAACAAAGAATTACGGGGAAAGATTACGTCACAAAATTTAGCGAACATAGGCTTAAATGGGATCGAGCGCTCCTTTTTAAAAAGTTTATTTTTCTTGCGGTAACTCTAGCGACAAACCTTAAGGGGTAATTCTCCAACGAAAAATAAGAAATTATCGCTGTTTTATAACTTTCCGTAAAGGATTTACTTAAAATTTTTCTAAAATAAAAATACTTTCCATAAGTTTGAAACAAATTTGATCTTTTGACTATATAATTTTCGTGTAAAATAAATACAAAACCATTTCTCGGCATGGTCAAATGGGTATCTATTTTATAATGTGGTCTTGGTAAAAGTACTTAGTTTGCATTACCAATTATTATATAAATTAAAGATTGAAACACTCATGTATTGACCAATCTTTTTCCTAGGAAACTCATTTTGCTTTTAAGAATAAATATAAATTTAGGTGTCTACCTAATATTATTTTCGGTAGAATTGGATATCAGCGATATGAAATGATATTTACGCAAAAACAGTACATTGCATAAACAAGTCCTAGATTAAATTTGTTTAAAACTGAACAAGAGTTTACTTTACTTGGTATTTTTAAGGATTAAATTTGTTTAAAACTGAACAAGAGTTTACTTTACTTGGTATTTTTATTTTAGATAAATACAGTGGCATCCAATTTGTTTTCTTAAAAATATTTAGGCACTTGGTGAAAATTATTATTTGCCCAAACGTAACAAAAAGGTCTTTAATGCTTAGGAGACGTTTCCTGATTTATTACACCTATCGAAACTGGTATCAAAGTTATAAAAAAAAGATAATTTTTCACAAACTTTCACACCTTGCAGTTTCAAAACTAGAATGTTTAAAACATAATATGTTAGAATAAAGTTTTTTTTTTTTTTTTGTAGAAATACCCTTTAAGTTTTTCGGTAGAGTTAGTGATACCCTGTATTTGTGTAAAATGATATTTTGATCTCTACTTTTTTATTTTATCAAATGTTATGTCCTACATATCTCCTATTAGTTTTATAGAGTAAGCTAATAAAATAAATGACTGTAGAATACATTGTAATCTTCAAAATTGATAGCTAAAATTGAGCAACAGTGATAACTTACCGCTCTTTTAGCTGAAAAAGGCAGCTATATCTTTTATCTAGTTAGATTTTGACTTAAATACTTAACAAATTGAAAGACTTAAGAATTGACAATATCAAAAGGTAGGTCAGGCTTTCGTCAATTTACTTTAATATATTAAGATATAATTTAAGCTTAAGGTGTTTCTTTTTTTTAATTTTAATTTTAAAATGGTAACACTCAAAATAGTACTGCATTTTAAAACTTAAGCTCTCCCTACCTAATTGTCAAATTTTAGAATAGAAAAATTAGGATTCGTAGTAGGTACTTATAATGAAATCAAATCCAAGAAGTTTTTGGTAACCACTGCAAAGACATTTTAAGACTTTTTAATGTTTTACAGCGTTTGCTGTTCGAAAGCACTTAAGACGGGCCTTTAAAGAAAGATATATAGTAAACAATCAGATCTAGTATCAATTAAGCTAACAAATAAGATATACAGGGTGTCTCTAAAAGGTCGGTACAAAATGCTATCACAAATTCTTTAGGCCAATATAAAACGATATAACAAAATATACCTAAGTCAAAAAGTGTATACTTTGCAAAATACGGTTTTTTATCTTTGGACAAAACCACGAAGGCTAAAAGCCTAAATACTAACGTACCGTGGGTGTCTTAAGCGAGGTAAGAGTTTGTTGGCAAGGGACTTTAAAAATCAGGTTCCACATTCTAGAAACTCTAGGGATTAAAGAACGAACAAAGTGGGAAGTTCGGGGCCTGTCCAGTTGGACCGTATAGGGATTTATACGCGCAGCATCACGAGTTTCTCTGGTGGGAACCGTGAGTGGAGGAACTATACTGAACATTTCTTCAGAGCAGAAGCCATGGAAGTACCTATAAAAAAGCGATAAATCCCCCACAGCCCGACGATGGGCAAGAGAGGAAAGCCTTTCTGTAATCGAAGGATCATTAATGAGACGAATAGCTCTTCTTTGGATGGAGTCAAGAATGCTTAGGGTTGTGGGGGACGCCATGCCCCAGATATGAAAACAATATTGCAAGGAAGGTCGGATTTGGGACACATATAAAAAGTGTATACATTAGAAGGGGAAAAATACTTTTGGTTCGAAAGAGAAATCCAAGCTTTTTATAGTTGCTGTGGCTATGAATACAATGTCTTTATGCCAGTTAAGGTTACTTTCAAATGTGACTCCCACAAGATTGAAGGTGTCTTTGCTTTGTAAAACTTGGCCGCTCATAAATAGAGGATGAGTATTTAATGACTCTTTTCGCGACAAGGAACATGATTGTGTTTTGGATGCATTAAAATGGACGAGATTTATGGCGCCCCAATCCAATATTAAATTAAGATTCTGCGAAAGAGATATCTGCATCCCTCTGCGTTTGTTTTTCAAATCAGGTTTAGTGATGGGTTTAGGAACCTAAAAACTGGAGTGAAGGGTGCTGTCGTCAGCAAAACTATGAATGGAATTAGTTGTGGACGAGAGAAGGTCGTTGATGTGAAGAAGAAACAATGTTGGTGCCAAAACTGAGCCCTAAGGCACTCCAGCATTTACTTGGTGAAAGCTTGAAGAAGGGCCATCCACAATAACTGATATACGACGATCAGATAGATAACTAGAGAGCCAAGTACAGAGTTTACTTGAAAGACCATAGAAGGGAAGTTTATTAAGAAGTGCGGCATGCCAGACCTGGTCAAAAACTTCGGATATATAGAGAGCAACGATCTGGGACTAGAAACTCAAGAGACTTATTCCAGCAGTGTGATACAAAGGAAAGAAGATCTGCTGTAGATCTTTTGTGGCGAAATCCATACTGCCTGTCGTGCAAAATTTTGTGTTTTTCCAAGTACTTAGGAATTTGTGAATTAATGAATATTTCCATTACTTAACAAAGAACTGAGAGAATTAAAATTGGTCTATAGTTAGATGGAAGAGATTTAGATCCCTTCTTGGGAATAGGTTGAACACGTGCAGCTTTCCAGCTCTCCACATGTGTCACATTTTTTATTAAATTTTAGTCATTTTTAAACAATTGTTTAATTGGTAGAAACTTTTTACAAGCATCAGCCTTAAGGGCTTTTTTGGGGTAAAAATCAAAATTTTTTAACGTTTTTCTTGTAAAATGTAGAGAAACCCACCTGCAGGCCTTTACTTATGTCTAAATTTGTCTTATTTCTTTGCCTCTGTATTTCATGGCGTGGCTAGCTTTTATAAATAATATTGAAAGAATGCAAATGAATTTTTTTGTGTAAAACAAAACCTTTTATCTGGGATATTTTAAAAACGGTTGCGCGTAACGATATTAACTAGGCTAAACTTTTTATTTAGAAAATATGAGATAATATAACTTTTTTGCTAAATTTTAAACATAAGATAAGCTTTGCTGGTGACTCGCTTTACATTTTACAACAAACACGTAAGCAACCAAATTTCGTAAAGAAATTTCTAATGCTAAAAAAATATTTAAAAATAACTTAAATTAAATGGAAACTTTGACATCCTGTACCTTGCAAACCAATAAATTTTCTACTGAGGTAAATTACGTTAGAACCTTGTATTTTGGTCTAAGGAATTTGTGGTTGCATTTTGTACAGACCCTTTGAAGACACCCTGTATAGTATTGCAAATAAAGACCCAAATTGATAGGTAACAATCTCTAATACAGGTTGTTTTTACAAACATGATATAACTTTAATGTAGATGAAAATAATAAGTTTTTGAAAACATGATATGACTTTACTGAAGATGAAAATAATAACGTTTAGATTTAAGAACAAATGCCTATTTTTCTGTTAATAAACAATGTGGATCTTTATTATTTTAAACATTTCGTTTTTGTGGTGTAGATTGTGGTAAAATTTTATAAAATCCTTGCTATTTACCTGTTGTCATAACCTCTCTGATTGTAGGTATCATAGGGCTGTGAATTACTAGTTTGGAAGGCAGATTGGTAAAATCCTCCTCCAAATCTTAAGATATCCGATGAATTAAATTGATCGGCACAGCTTCGGTCTATATCACTCGAACATGCCCAACATTGTAGAGCATAACCTGAAATTATAAATAAATATTGGGTAAAGTATTTGTTTTTATGTAGATTTTAGGTAATATTCTATTTATAATGTTAACATTAAATTGCGTCACCACAGTTTGGTATATCCTTGCAGTGCAAGGTTGCATCTGTCGAATGCTGTCCCATCTAGTGATGCAGATTTTCACACTAACCAAACAATTTTCATTCACAGCTAATTGAGATCACAATCAGCAGACTAACCTAGGTCCGTCAAACAAATACTAATCAAACATAAAAGAGTTAAAAACTCCTTTTGTTAGAGAGTTGCAGTTTAGAGGGTGAAAGTGACGATCCGTAGATTAAAACGGCTGCCTCATAAACTTTGCAACATGGCGGACCATACATCATCAGATGCTGTACTCGAAAAGTTTTTAAGGCGTCTAGTTAGTATTTTTATTTATTTGTCATTTTTAGATATTTTAGTGCATGTCATTGTACTAAAATTAGGGGCCTGTAAAAGGTATACAACAGAAAATAGTAATCTTTGTAACGCAATAGAGTGATATAAAATTCCAAGCCCTGATTGGCTGGGAATTTACGAGGCAACCGTAGCTATTTAAAAATCGTGAGTGAAAGTGTCAAAAACTGTTTCTGCCTAAAATAACAAATTGACAAAACCGAGTGTTTTTCCTTAAATGACCTGGAGTGCTCAAAATTAGCTCTGTTTCGTTTTGAAATGGGCACCCTGTATAAAAAACATGAAGGAGTTATATTTAAAGCTTTATCGTGTATATGATATATATATATATATTTTTTCACTCTTTCGGGGTCATCCCACCCAGGTCCGACGACCGCCCCCTAGGTGGTGCACTGCAGCCTGAAGGCTTATTGTACCTTGACCCCTACTCCTTCTCATTCACACACCATTCATTCCATAACTTAGATGGTTGTTGCTCGGTCCGCATCCCCGAGCAGACAACACCGTGTGCCGCCGCCCGAAACACCGCTGCCGTCGGACACCCATCTAAATTATGGGCGCGCATTTCACTGCTTAACTCCAGTGATCGACGTTTGCCGATACAACCGAAGCCGCCACAAGCGCGCCTATATATATATATGATATATTTGGTTAGTTGGTAAATTCTACCAAAATAGATACATTTACCAATAAAATGGTTTTACCTGAAGCTAGTGAGAAGTATGGGAGATATTTTCTTTAAAAAATTGCATTGTCATGAAAATAATGACAAATCTTTTATATTTATTGTAGACATTTTTTTCATACTTAAGTAAATAATTTAATAAGTGTTATCAATTAATCCTTACATCGTCTGGTAACTTTTCCCATAATTTTCTATTCAAAGTTAAAGCTAACACAAAGAAAATACTGGTAATAATTTAAAAATTACTGTTTATTTTTCTTGCTTTTTACCTCTTTATCAATGTCGTTTTCATTGTAGAGTGAACAGTCATTATATTATCAATAGGCATACTTGAAAACATGCAAATGTGAGTAACAACGGGAATGATTCACGAATTAAAACCTTTATTAAGAATAATAACACTAGACGCCTACCTGAAGTCATCGAAACATGTGCCTGGCGCGAAATATCCACGTTAAGTCATATTAAATACAATTAGCTAGTTTTTTTTAACCACCTAGGTAAAATTTTAACCAATATGGTTTGTGAATTGAATGATTTAAATACACAGCCCCACAAAAAATTAAAGTTGGTGGTCCGAAGGACTAGATCATGGTTTTTCATGTTTTTGGGGTAGGTGATTCCGAATCCGACGTCAGTTTGACCCTATCAGGTTTGGGACAAGGTCATTTAAAGGTCATCACAGCCCAACAGGTAAAAAAGCTGAAAACCGAAAGATTAGACCATGGTATTTTTTTATTTTTGGGGTCGCTGAGTCCGAATCTGGGGCCGGGTTGACCCCATCGGGTCAGGGTCAAGGTCTTTTGAAGGTCTAATCATCAAAATTCATTGAAAACAGATTACTAGCATGGTATTTTTGTATATTTGGAATCGCTGAATCTAAATCCGGGGTCAGTTTGATCCCATCAGGTCATGGTCAGTCATGGTCATATGGTCATTTCATTCAAGTCATTAAATTTTATTGAAAATAGACCGCAGTCATGGTATATTTATGTTTCCGTGGTTGCTGAATCCAAATCTGTGCACAAATTGACCCTACAAGGTTGAGATCAAGGTCATATCAAGATCAAATCATCAGAAGTTATTGGAAATACACCAAAATCATCTTTTTTTTAAGTTTTTTGTGTCACTAAATCCGAATTCGTTGTTAAATTTACCCTTCCAGATTCGGATTAAGCGAACCCAAAAACATAAAGGTACCACGTTTGTAGTCTATTTTCAATGAATTTTGTTGATTCGACCATGAAATGACCTTGACCATGACCTAATGGGGTCAAACTGACTTTAGATTCGGATTCAGCGACCCCAAAAACATAAAGATACCACGTTTGTGGTCTGTTTTCGATACATTTTAATGTTTGACCTTAAAATGACCTTAACCATGACCTGATGGGGTTAAACCGACACCAGATTCGGATTCAGCAACCCCAAAAATATAAAAATACCATGGTCTCGTTAATCGGACCACCAACTTTTATTTTTTGTGGGGCTGTGTTATCGTTTAAACTACAGCCGCAGAAAATAATCCTGAATTTTGGGTCATTGGTTTGCACGTCTCGTATAATGATATAAACTAGAATTGTCTTTGATTTTGTAAATAATATCCCACCCGAAACGTGAAAGCCAAGTTCAATACTAAAATGATGCCTGGCTGTGGGCTTCGCCACAAAAAGAATGGAGATCTAAATGAGTGCAAAAGTTTTGTACAAAATCCAAATATTATGTATAAGATCTTAAAGTAGGTTAGATTTGACTTGGCCAGTTTTTATTACATCAGTCATTTTTGAAAGTTATTCAACTTATTTGGGTTTTTTTATTTTGATAAAAACTGGCCACGTCAAATCCAACCTATTTAAAGGTCATATTTCGATTTTGTACAAAACTTGGTACTCATTTAGATCTTCATTCTTTTTGCGGCGAAGCCCACAGACAACCATAATTTTAGTATTAAACTTGGCTCACGTTTGTTACATTTATGTTTTTGGTGAAATATCATTACTTTTTGTAAAGAAAACTAGGCAGGTATTTATATTTATTTTTTTTTACGTTTTTGTTGGAGACTTTTCTTTTAATAGCCAGAGAAATTTTTAAATCTAGGAAAAATTCCTAGTCCAAAAGAAAGGATTTGTTTTACTTTAGATAATATAAATATTTGCACAGTATTGGACCTTCTCGTTCAGTCACTACAGATCGTGGATAATAATGTCTTTAATTAAATACAACAATAATTAAACTGTCTTGTAAAGTCAAAGTTTGTTAAGTTATTTAAATTAAGGGGTGTTTATATGACTATTGGTTAATATTAGCTCAGTTAAGTTTGTTCTGCACCGGCAGATAGATTGCAACAGAACATTTTCCCTCTAATTTTTAGTTAAACTAAGAATATGCTCGTAAATGATGTCAGTGCCGTATTAACCACTAGGCTGACTAGGCTACAGCCTAGGGCGCTATGAAAAAATAGGAGCCAGAAAGGGGAGTTTTTAAAAAGTTTTAGGACGGGGTGGGTTTTTGGTCTTCAATTTGGTTTGGGAATAGGGCGCCACGCAGTGATTGACCTTTTTTTATAAATAGGCGCCACGCAGTGAATGACCTTTTTTTCCTCTTTAATTTTAATTTCAAGTCGAGCGCCCTTTTTCAAAATTTTTGTTTTCCTTTTTCCTAATAAAATAGGTGCTGCAGCAATTCCAGCCTAGGACGCCTCTAACGGTAAATACGGCCCTGAATGATGTACAACTGATTTTAAATATTAAATTATTGTATCTAATATCATTGGCGTCGCCAGGATATTGAAATTATTTTATCTAAAAACTGAGACATGGGACCCACACCTAATGTATATCAAATGCTACTGATGCTAAGAGGAATACTTTGGTAAAAAAATATTTTATATTGAATTTGCGAAACAAAGTTGATTTTTTTTGGCCCCCACCTAGAAAAATCTAAGTTTTATATAATATATTTGTATTTTCTCGTAAATTTTATAAAATTTTAATGACAAATCCCAAATTTTGAAAAATTATCTGTATTTTTAAAACACTATTGCCAGTTGAAATATTTCTACGCTATTATTTTTATGCAAGATTTTTAGTTGCACACAATCACAAAAAGTAAGATATTTTTGCGAAATTTAAGATTTGTCAATAAAATTTGAGTAAATTCACGAAAAAAATACAAATAGAGGATTCGCTTCTAAAACTTTGATTTTTCTAGGAGGGGGGCAAACAAAAATCACCCACTTTTCCCAATTTTTAAAACAAACATTTTTTTTACGAAAGTGTTCCTTTTAGCATCCGGTATAAATTTGGGTATGGGTCCCATGCAGGGCCGTATTAACTGTTTTAGGCGCCCTAGGCTAGAATTTCCGGAGCGCCTATTTTCCACCAAAAAAGAAAAAAAAGGTCATTCCCTCCTTTTCACGCCTACTTGTCTATTTTATTCCAAAGAACCTTATTCACAGAGAAATTAGTCACCTAAAATCCACACTCAACCTAAACTTTTTAAAAACCTCCCCTGTCTAGCGCCTATTACTCCCCTGTCTGGCGCCTATTTTTTCATGCCGCCCTAGTAGCCTAGTCAGCCTAATGGATAATACGGCCCTGCGGTCCCATGTCTCAGTTTTTAGATAAACTAAATTAAAATATATTATCGGCACGGCGCCCTTGTCAAATATAGTTTTGTTTGACTAAAAATTTTAAAGTTTCCTCGAAGAACAAATCAAATAAAATTACCTTGTAATAATTACTTTTTATTTATTTAATTTAAGTATAATTTTTTTTGGCAAGTTGTTAACATTATAATATTATTATAATCTTAAGACATCTATATGTTATTATTCTTTATATTGGACACACCTTTAAGGTGTAAACTTTCAGCACATTCATTTATTTCTTTTATTGAACAAAGTATTCAAGTATAAAATATTCATATTACTATTAATAATAATTAACCCATAAATAGTTTATAAAATACTGACTATATTTCATTCCGAGAAATTTATTTTACATGCATTTCCTGTTAATATCCAATCTCCTGCATCGTTGCTAGACAAATAATTATGTTGTGATATTATTTACAAAATTAATATTTAATATAAAACTATTTAACATATACTACCTTGTCGGTTTTGCTTATTTTGAATCGACCGCGACAACAAAATCTAGTTTTATCTCCTGGTGTATTAGAATATTATGTTTTAATGTTGTCAAAGCAGTATAATTTTGTGACAGCCACACCAAAAATTTCCAAATATGAGGAAAGCAATTTCTTAAAGACCAGAAGACATTTCCTTAGTTGGATTTTAATGTCCAAGTTTTTTTGGTACGATGGTACATATATTAATGCAAAAAGCAAACCATGGATATTACTCATATGTCAAATACAATGATAAACTGAAAAACAATCAAAACCAGTAATTTAGGATTTGTTTGTGTTTCAAGAATGTATCTCTAAATTTTTGCATACTGGGGTTCTTTAAGGCGCTGATAATGAATTTAAAATAAAAACAAGATATCCATTATTAGACTTGAAAAAAAAACTTTTTATAACTATATCCGATATCCCCCTTGTTTTTTAAATTAATTTTACATAATGGTTTCAATAAACTACAAAGCTTCACTTTGTTAAATAAAAATTATCAAATTGTAAAATGAACAAAAGAGAAGCTTTGCTGTATAAAAAATGTGTAAAATTAATAAAAAAACACATTTTTAAAAGGTGCGTGCAAAAGGAAGGAAAATTATAGTAAACTTAAGTAAGCTTTCTATTTAAGTTTGATGATGTTTATCTCAAGAACAAACGTTGCGAACTAAAAATTATTTTAGATTTGTAATCATCACCCCCAAAAACCAGCAGATTATGTGATCCCAGCATATAACTAACTTAATTTAAGTGGATTATTAGTACCCCTATAGATAGTATAAGAACCATACATTGACGGGCGGCAAATCTGTTAGTCCGCCTGTCCGTTATTTTTTGTTCGTAAAAAATAATGTAATATTCTATGATGTTTAAAAATAAGGATTTTTTTTATTATTAAAGGAAAGGAGAACTTATGCTACTTTGGCGGATAGATACGCTTTGTCCCCGCTTTGCAGGCTCAAATCATTTTTTGCAGGCTAAACTGCCATCTCTAACTTTAACGACCCTACAACAAAAAGCTTAAAAAATATGTCTCCTTTAAACTTTAAATTTTATAAATAAAATCTCAAATGTATTATTGTTTCCTTTTCTAGAACAATGAAACTACTCTTTGTTTTTCAGGTGTAACTATGGGTGCCACTTACCTATAATAATAAACAAACATTATGCAATTGAGCAAGAATTCAAGGTAAAACATTCAATAAAATGTTATGTTGTTTGCGTTCAACATGCACATAAGTTTATACTGAGGTTTGCTATGGTATACCATGATGGTATTTTAACTCGTTTTATACCATATTATATTTTAATGCTTGTATGTAGTATAATGGTTTTTACAGATGATGGTACCTACCAACCGGTAGTTGACATTTAGATAAAAGTATATTTTGTAACCACATATGGATTATAATTTTTTGTTGTTGAAATAAGGTTAAGTACTACTATAATTTAAAAAAGGAAAACACTTACTTGATATACTATCTTTTGCGAGCTTCCTTTACAGGTGACAATGTAACCCAAATAACTACTCAGATTTTATATTTGGTAGGTATTATTTGAGTATTATTTATTTAGGATCTTGTTTTAATTCAATAAAAAGGTGGATAATGCTAAATTTTATTACTTTTTAAATTTTACTTTTACTCAATAAGAAGAGTAACTATAAAAATTTAACAAGTCCTGTTTTTCAGTAAAATGAAACAAAAAGTTAAATGCTATACGGTCCAACTGGACTGATAAAGAACATACCACTTTGTTTGATCTTTTATCCCTAGAGTTTCTAGAATGTGGAACCTGATGCTGTTGCGGTCTTCCAAATCAGGTATTTAGGTAATTTTTAAAGTAGTAGATGAAGGTATTGACTTTATATTCAAGGGTTACAAAGTACTTGTCAGAGGAGCTTTAAAATGATTTGACACAAGACCCCCTTTCCATTTAATTATTTATCTCAAGATGGCGCCCAACCGCCATCTTGTAATTTTTGTCTGTCAATGTCACTCTAAAATATTGTATTTATGCACTGTCCGTTTTACGGTTTACACTCTTAAAAAGCGGGCGAGACGATCAAAACGTTGTGTGAATATTTTAAATAAGCAAAATAATGATAATACTCTTTCGAGTGACCGTTTGTCGACGTTCGTCATCTTTCTGTGTGCTCTCATTACATGACCAGCTAGACAACGTACCGCATGGCGAGAAACGCGATCAGTTTTCTTTTGAAGAGCGGTTTCTAAGTGTGCTCCTGTCGCGTCTAGATTACTCGGCAGACCTGACGGCTAGCGCCGTGAACAATTTTGCCCGGCTTTTACAAGGCATTCTTTTCCATAATTTTGTCTGGCTAAATGCGCCTTTATGACAACGAGCAAATGTCTTGCAGTAAGGTGCGGTACCTTTCATGCAATTTGCACTGAAATTATTTGTGCAGAGTGGGCTAAGTGCCATTTGTTTTACAGTCAAAATATATGCTTGCAAATTCGTTAGAGCGATGCAATTACGTCCGACATGACTAGCATGTGGCTGTTGCTGCTTACCTTTCATGTTCGTTTAATATGGGAGTGGGCTTAGATATTTTCGCCATTGATATTGCCGCAAAAAGTAACAATGTGTAAGAGACCACATCAAGCAAAAAACGACAGATAAACTCGCGCCAATACAACTATGTACTCGCCACGCGTGATGGCCAAATCTGTATGTCGTTGCGTTCATGCCATTTTACTTGACCGCGTATGCGACCGTCCTGCACACACGGCCTTTGCTAACGCTCGAAGTAGGCGGAGTTACTCGTCCCATGCTCCCAATTTGACTTTGCACGATTGGTGGACGCTGAATCAGTTGCAGCGGCAGCTTGCGCGAAAATTATGAGCGCAGTGAAGACCGACTGCTATGCATTTGGTACTGATTCAGTTACACCTACTGCAGTATTCTTGCAAATGCGGCCTACAAAAGTCAAAAATGCTTTGGAATTAAGCTTCTCCCGTTATAATACCCGCACAAACATCCCAATAAATAACGTTAGATAAGGCTATTATGTTAAAGAATTTTAATGATTCAAACTCATGTCCCGAGTCTCTGCTGACGGCTACCTCTGCAGCCGCTTATCGGCAAAGTAAGGTATTTGGTGGTTGAGCGACATATTGAAGAATTAGAATATATATATAAATATTTTGAGGACGATATGAATATTAAAGCACATAGGCAATATTTCATCAGCGGAAACGATAAAATAAAAATTTCTTTTAGTAAAAATAAATCAATAACAACAAACAAGTACTTATAAAATATGAAATATTATATTTAAAAAGTGTAAAATGGGATACAGCTTATTAGGATGAGATCTGACAAGCATCTTTAGAAACAACTTCGGTTTTTCATTCTCCATTTGGCCAGACTCAGTTGGCAAACTGTAGGTACTCTAATGCTTTCCGGCATATTGTTATCCATCCAACTTTGCCTCAATTTAACCACCTTTGTATTCCTAATTGTTTTCAAGATCCCAGTGGTGAGGGCCAAAAGCAATTAGCTTTTATTATATTAATCAAGCTTAATTATAAAGTTATTACAAATAAAGTAATTTTATTAAAAAATGAAGGCTTGTTTCCTTAAAGTAGCTAAATTTATTAATATTTTGTCTTCATCCACTTTTGGATATTATTAGTTATATTTTACGCTTAGGTCAATTAAGCCATTACAGTGTGACACGGTGGTCTTTACTTTAAAGTGTTTACTGACACGGCTGACTTAATGTATAATTGCATATGAGATCTTTTTATAGAAGGTTAACTGAGTATAGATCACATAGTTTTTTTAAAATAAACTAGGTATATAGTTACAAAAACGAAGCAGGGTAATTTTGATTCAACAAGTAATTGTTTTGGTTTCTTTTTTTTTTTTTCTTCAAAAAGGTTTCGAAGGTTTAGTTTATTAAAATTAATAATTTAATTTAATTTCAAGCACATTTGACCCAAGGTATAGAATAGTCGCATTTACAGCTGCACAGGGTTTAGTAAGAAGTACCGCAACTTCTACAATACTTATCCCCTAAAGCCACTAAAGCTACATTTACCAAATTTGGTATCTAAGATGTTTTGGATATGTGGAAAAAGAAAATATCAGCATTAAATTGAGGCGGTTCAATATTAGTACATTATAGAAATTTTTTTAAGAATTATGTTTCTATAAGTTGCTTAGATATGATATACTGCAATTTCAGCCGAGTAAGTTGGCATCTAAGCAGTTTTAAACCGCTTCAAAGCTGTGTTTTACTAAAATATTGATATTTGAGGTTTTGGGCATGCCCAGTTAATCAGTGATATGAGCAATGTTGCCTAATTTTAATGAAAAAGCTGTGTTGTCATATCTCTGCAAGTGGTAAAGATTGAATTTTCAAAATTTAAAATTTTAATAAAGTCGGCACGATCATTTTATTGCAATCAAAATTATTAGGTCATTTTATTTAAAACACCAAAATATTACGTGTAGCGCCAAACTGCAAATTTGGCAACACTTCAACGATATTATTGGAAGGGCTGGTAAAAACAACTCATTAGCATCCCAAAAAACATACAATGACCTTGGTAAAAATCGATTGCCTTCGAGGTTATTGGCACTTTAATAATATTTTTACACTTTTGAAACACGCTGTATATCATATGGCGATTCTTATATACGCTGCTATTTTAGACAATGATAAACTTATTATAAAGAGTAACTTTTTTTTAAATATTAAATATGAAAAGTTACAAGTATAGTTAGGTCCATCCGTGGACACACTGAAGATTTTTCAGAGAGCACTTTTAGTTTATTGTTGGTCTTTAATTATTGATATAGCTATTTAGTGCTGCAAAACTAAATAAGCTTAAATTGAAATTTAAAAATATTAATTTCTTCAGGTGTGACAATCAAAATCTAAAGGGACGATTTTCAAGTCCCAGCAAACACTATTTGCCGGCAATGTACATTTTTCATATTGGCATTGATGGTAAAGCATTGGCAATTGCGGCAATATTATGCCAACATCTTATACGCATTAAAAAGTCAACCCTAAATAAACACTTAATTGCCAATAAATTTTACATGCAGGCGAATTGCCGGCAAGCATACAAAAATGGCGGCATACCAATCCTGATTAAATAAAGCACGCGTTTTTGTTGCAGGCAAATAAATATTGGATTTTTGAAGGCAAACCTTCAACGCATATTCATACTTTTAAAACCATATTATTAACATTGGTATTTAACTAACATTAAAGCAATTTTTTTGATCTGTTTTATTTATAATGGCAGCTAAAACAACATTATTTTATGTTTTTTTACATAATTTAAAGGAAATGGCCTTTTCATAACATTTTATTGTTAAAAATCATGCAAATAAAAATTAGGTCAAACAAAATGTTTATTATGTATTTTGGAGTGAATAAAAATAAATGATGGTAAAATTAGCTACGTTAATTTCGACCGAAGGTGACCGCTTTGTGCATTTGTTTTCTACGTGGTTTTCTAGCTTTTTAGTTTCTTTTAAAGAAAAGAGTTTTTTAATAGACATAATTAAATGTATTCATTACCTAATAAGTGTGTGTTGTGTGATTAATTGGTGATGGCTAGTCGAGAAGGCAAGATATTCAAGTAGACTGTTAGGAGCTGTAAACATTTTGTTTAAAACTTTATTAAAAGTTTTAAAGACGTGTTAATAAAAATATTATATATATATTTAATAGTTTTTTGACATACCGATAGATGGCGTAATGGACAATAAACTACTACGTTTCTGCAATATCTTCGCTTTTTATCGTCTAAACCGTACCCATTAGACAAAAATAATCTGAGAGCGGTCTGCGGTAGGTGATCTCACTTAGCTTTGAAAGAAATATCTTCGGCTAGTGTAAAATCTGCATCTCCAAGTTGGACAGTGTTCCGAGAGATGGTACTTTTGCATTGCAAGGAAATTGCATGCAGTAAGGAGTTTTTTCCTATTTTAATTTTCAAATAAAATATCGCATCATTTTAGCTTTTAAAAAAAAGTATATGCGACAATTTTCGTCAATAAGACGTCAGCTTGCTGCTTGGGAGTATCTGCATTTGCCCACTTTCGTGTCTTTTTGTTATCTTTTTGCCAATAACTTATTAATGATGGATGCCATCATCTTAAACGCATTTTTTTTTGTCATTAACTTATTAATGACGGATGCCATCACTCTGCAACACGTGGCCTAATAACTGGCCAATTGCCCACTTTCGCGTTCTTTTTTTGATACCTTTGCCAATGCCTTGCCATTAAAGAGTGTTGGCAATGCCAGTAAATTAAATGTTTTTAAAATTAAGGAATCCGCATGGGTGGAATAAACAATGTGTTATTTCAGAATTTTACAGTTAGGGACATGCCAAACATGTTTGTCTTATCTTTAATACATAAAAATCATGACTTGCAATACAATTAGTGAGTTTTCTGCGAAAAATAGTTCTTGTAATCGTAAAAATATGGTTTTTGATTCAGGAAAAATTTCTGAAAAAGGAAAAGTTTTTAATCATCTTGCACTTAAAAATTGCAATTGTTATAAACAAAAGCGAAGGAAAAAAGTGTCTTTATTTTGTAGATATAAATAAAAAATATATTTTAATGCCGGGTGAAATTTGTAAAAGATTCTTTAAGAAGAGAAGAATTTAGTACATGTTCCGACCCCGGGTGTTGTAGCATCATAATTTATGATTTTAATTTAATGTTGAAAATTGGGTTCCGCTTGGTCGTTCTGGCACATTTCCGCCACCGCCACGCAAAGAGCAATAATTTTTTTTATAATACCAAATAATAATTTTAAAATCTAAATTAGTTAAAGTATCATCTAAACACTTAAAAGAATAAAGTTTTTTTTTTGGAAAAAACTTATAACTTCATTTTTGTTAAGTTTTAATTGGTAATTAACTAATTTTTAATAGGTTTTTGCTTTTTGGAAACTTTTTGTATATATGTACATAATAAACAGGATTTCATTTTAAAAGTAAGTAAAAATATTTTTATTTGTTTATTGTGAATTTTCAAAAAAAACATTATTTTACCAAAAAATAAAATGACAAAAAAAATGTTCGCTTAGTCTATTTGTTTAAAAAACAGTTTTTAACAAATAACGTAAGAAATTGGTCAGCAAAGCTTTTAAACGCAGTATATTAATAAAAAACAATTTAAATTAAACATTTTTTAAAAAATAATTGCTCTTTCTTTATTTTTTGTTAACTAAGAAAATTCATAATAAACAAATGAAAAAACTTTTATTAACTTTTAAAACGGAATCTTGTTTATCACGTATATAAAAATAACTTTTTAAAAGAAAAAGATATATAAGTACATTGTTTAAATTTTAACAAAAGATTTTATGACAACTAGTAAAAAATAGTCAATTTACAATTGAGTATAGCTTTAACAAAAATGAAGTTAAGAAGTTTAAGTCTCTAGATGAAACTATAATTTTACCTAGCTCCAATATTTTTTAGTTACAGCTACAAAAGAAAGACGCAATTTTTTCTTTTCGTTTTTCTTTATAACAATTGCAATTTTTAAGTGCAATATGATTGAAAATTTCCCTTTTCTCAGATTTTTTAAAATTTAAAATGGCAGGAACCACATTTTTACGATTACAAGAACTATTTTTGTAGGAAACTCACTTCTCGACTAGACTAGCAGTCCTACAGGTAAAGAAATGAACATACCGGTTTAGCTAAATAACATAACACATCGGCAATGTAAGGAAAAGAGACAGTCGAGCTTAATACCGGCATGTAAAAATGGGTGACTGCTAGTGCTTGTTTGTGTATTACATTACTGGCCGATATACCAAGACCTATTGTTCATGCAGTATACGTATTACTCTCGCAACAAGTGAGAAATTTAAAATATTTTTTAAGAAGTCTAATAATTTAAAAATAAAAATTATGGTCTTATTAAAAAAGTAACCTAATTTTAATTTAAAACATAATGTGGATTAAGTTCTACATTTTTTAAAATTAAAAATGGTGACAAGATGTAGATGTAGTTATAACTGTGATACATTTTTTATTAAAAAAAGCCATCTTTAAAGTAAGTTTTAAATTTTATAGGGGTCAAGTAATCAGATTATACGTTGTAACCTAAAGCGAAGTGGTCTCATTTACCGTGAATCTATTATGTTTTCATAAGTTATGTGTGTAAACAATTTAGAATATTTTTGTAATCAATGCAATAAAATAAAAAACATACTATTATAGGTCTTTAAAAAAATCAAGGCAAATGTCGTATGGCCATGGTATGTTTTTACCCATTTACGCTAAATTATTGAACCATAGCGTTTTTTGCATGACCAATTTAAAAATAGTAATGTAGATCATATCTGCAAAATAATCTTTACAAATTAAAATACCTATCAAAGTAAGGATGTCCTTGTATACAAATTAATTTTAAAATATAAGCTTAAACGATAAATTTAATTAAAATGTTTAAATTTTCAATTTTTTAAATTTTATTTATCATATTTGACAAACGTTTTAAATGAGTCAGAAATAACAACAATTATTTTCTGTCTTCAAGGATATAATAAATTGTGGTTAAAGTGTAATTTAATAATAAGCTATTTTAAACTTAATTTACCTTTTTTTATAAAATCGTAGAATTGGAAATTACCCGTAAAAACAATGAAAATAAGTATTTATTTATATTTTAAAAACCAAAATAGTTTAACCCTTTTTTTTAAACTTACTAAATTTTTAAAAAGAAGAAATAACAAGCCTTAGTAGATTTAATTACCAGTCTAGATAATAAAATTTTAAAACATAAAGATTCCAAACTACCAGATTCAAAAATATGGTAACAGAAAAGTTTTACTTAAATTTGTTGGATAATTTAAATACAACAATGATCGTTATTCTTGAATTTATTAAATCGAATTAAAATTAGGCACAAAAATGTGACACAACCAACAATACAGAATTGGTTTTTACTAAATATATTAAATTTGCATGTATATAAAATTATTTAAGAGCTTTACCTAAACAAATCTTTGTTTATACTTTTGTTTTAAAGAATAAATAGGATGTTAAAGAGAACATCTTTAACATTATTAACTTCTGGTTAGTTCTGGTAAGTGCTACTTGTATACACACAAAAATAAAATTTTTGCAAGTAGAACATGTATATTTTAAAAAATATATTTTAACTTAAAACTTAATGTTTCTTAAAGGAAAACCATATCCTTACTCAAGGAACTAACATTATCTTCTTATTAAATAATATTATTTTTATTATATATTATTTAAACAAGTTTTTTTTTTGAATAAGACAAAATTTGTTCTTAATAAAGAAAAATAGGATAAGCGTTATTTAAACAAATTTATTCTTACAGGAAAACTAAAATATCTTTAGCCCAGAAAAATGAATATTGCTAACTTCTACTTAAAACTGGGCGAACGCGTCAGTTTTTGTCGGACAAGTTTACCACAATGTTTTACATGCAATTTTTAAACATTAGGTTTGTTCCGCAGGCTGTCAGAAATGTTTGCAACCGTTCGGATTCTGCGCATGTCAAATTTGTCGTTCCAGTAGTGCCATGGTTACAAACATGGCATATACAATTGTTTGTTGTTCCAGCAGTAGTTTTAAGATATTGGAAACATGTTGGAAACTGTTTGAAAAGTTTGCAAACTTTCTTTAAACATTACTGACAATTTTTAACATAAACTTTCTTGTATTGATGTATAAGCAGTATGTACGCCTTGTTTATTTTTCGTTCCAGCAGAAAACTGTTGCCAACGTTTCTGACTAATATTTTTAACAATTTCTGCGTTTTACGATTGTTGCTAACATGTTTCTAACATTCTGCTGGAACAAACCTATTGTGCCAAAAATCGTAAGGGTTACAATCACGAAACCAGCCTAATCCGATACCCGAACCATGTGTCTTATGATTTCGTGACAGTAACCCTTACCATTTTAAGCAAAATGTTTAAAAATTGCATGTAAATCATTTGTGGTAAACTTGTCTGATAAAAAAGTGACGCGTTCGCCCAGTCCGACACCCGAAACATTTGACATTGGACATTGACATGCTGGGTTAAAGTACCGCTTCCATATACGGCGGTATGAATATTCTTGGTAAACTCGTCAAAAGGAACCTCCCTAAAAAGGTTTTAAAAGTGTTCTTATCATGAAGTCCATTTCATTACTGGCCCAGGGAATAAAATATTTTTTAAATTTTGAATTTTGTGTGTTGTTTTACTTTTTAAACGACTCTTTTAATACTAGTTTAAATATAAAACAACTATTATTATGCTAGCCAAGTCATTAGTATTCAATGCCATTTATGAGCAACAGGACTGAAAACAAGTTTTGATTTTTAAATTAATTTATATAAATAAGTGTAAATAACCGTCTTTCTATTTTAAGCGATTATATGAAAAAAGGTTCAAGAACTTTGAAACATTCTTGATTTCTCGCAGATTCGGTGCAGAATGCTATTTGTACAACAAAATATTTGATGTTTATCTTCTCCACCATTAGAACAGGGAAAATGCCTATATTTACAAAAAAACATTTTTTTTATTAAACATTTTTTCATTTAGTTACAATGTTTCAACATTTAATTTTTTGCTCCATTTTCTGAATTAATTTAGAGTATGCTATTAATCTAATAATATCGCTGATATTAATACAAAATTCACAGTATGGTTTTACCCTGAAGTACCGTATTTTGTCCAATTTAGTTCAAAACTGTCTGCGATATTTGAGCGGTTCCAGGCTTTTTGGACACACTGTATAATCAAAATATTTAAAAAATAAATAAAAACTAATAAATAAAGGGTCAAACCATACACCACCGCAATATATTATGCATGGGCGCCGGCAGGATGATTTACAAGGGGGTGCAAGGGCCACAAATAATATTAAAAACCAAGTATTCGCTTCTTTTTTGTAAACTTTATTCATTCCAACACAAACGTTGCCATTAATATTTTTTGTAGGGAAGAAATTTTAAAGAGCAAAAAAAACTTTTTAAAACACCTAAAATCAATACTTTTTTGCCAAAACTTACTCCTTTTCATACATTTTTAAAAAGTGCACCCCTTGCACCCCCTTGCATCCCCTTCCGGCGCCCATGATATTATGCATTGTTTACATTGTTGCTAAATTTGACCCTTGCTGGGCGCCAAGTTGCAGAAGTGCAGTATATAATTATTATTATAGACTAAGGCTACATCCTTAAACTGGATCCGATTCAATCGATCGGATAAAACTTAATCCGAAAAAAATTCAATATACACGTTTTGGATTGGGTAAGGGATTAGATTAAACGCCATAAGTCAATCCTGTTTTTCAAACGATTTGAATTGAGTTCAGTCCGATCGGAGGTTATGTTTGTACGATGTTTACGGTTTTGGAAAAGCTTGAAAAATGACTGTTAAATAAAACAGCTGATAAGTTTAGAAACGAAACAGTGGAAAATAAAATAAGCTTAAATATTTGTTAAAAATGTGATAGTGTTTCTTTAGTGGTTTGCTTTACTAGTTTGTCTTATTTTCTGAAATTAAATGAAATTAATTTAAAAAATACCACAAAAGTAAGGTTAGAAGTTTATTTTTATTTGTTTGCTCTCTTTGTCATTGTATATACTTTTCTTTGTCAAATTTAAAAGAATTTAGAACCGGATTATCTGCATCCGATAAATTCTAGGACGAAGGGCACAGTATTAGGTTCAATGCGATCCGTCCAATCCGATTCAATTTTTACGATGTACCCTTAGTCATTGAAGGAAATATTTTGGATTCTTTTTTGTAGCGCATGTTTGTAAAAAGCGTTTAGAGTTTTAAAAATATTTATTCAGTTAATGTCTAAACAATAATTTAAATAATTTTCAAAAATAACGATTTGATGATTTCACATTTTTATTTAATAAATGGTATTCTTTAAACAATACATTTTTTTAGTGCCTCTAAGCATTAAAAATATGTTTTTTAGATTGAAATTTAAAGCCTTCAGTGACTTGACTACATTGCCTAGTTGTGTTGAGCAGCAATTTTTCCATTTTCCGTTATACACTTTGTCCAAGTAAATATTAACCATGAAACATCCATTAAACTATTAACCATTGACAAGTTGCTTTAACAATCGTTAATTAGTTATTATTTCCTGCATACCTTAACAGGAAAAGTTATTTCTTGGAATTGTTTTAAGTATATTATGATGATTAAGTATACGCCATTAAAATCTCATAACATTTATGAAGAACTAACTGTGACTAAATTATAAAAATGATTTTATCCTTTATAATTCCTAATTTATTATTAGTAAAATGTATAATAATTTTGGGTATTTACACTGGGTGTACATTAAATATGATATGAGTAATTAATTATATGACAAACCAAAATCAGGTTAGATACGTAGATATCATTATCGAGATGTTAAAATTATTGTACCCCAGTAATAAAACTGTATAGTTCTAAACATCTAGAAGTTAATGATCATCATCATCTCGATTGTATTTAGAATGTTTTTTTATATTACTGGTAAAAAGCCTTTAAAATTTATTTAAATATGATTTTTGTTCTAAGATAAATGTGCTATATTGGGAAAGTTTAGTTTTCCTGTAAGTTTTAAATCAATAAAAAGAAATTAATTAAAAATAGCCATTATATTTTTATATAATTTATTTTTTTCTTGGATTGTTAATATAAGTAAGATATCGCAAAAAAATTTCTTATTAATAGAAATATTACAAATGCCTTAACGGGTGACAGCAGATATTTATTTAAAATAAATTTTTCCGTTTCAATACGTTAATATTTAAGGGCTTAAAAAAATTTCTTTATTTTTAGCTATTATACGGGATTTCTAAACAAGCACGAAAAATTTAGGGAAATGATTTACATTTAATTTGTTACAAAAGTTTTAAAATAAAACAGACTATCCAAATGTATATTTTTCAAGGTCATTGCGTAAGTCTCTTTATATTTGATTAGCAAAAACAAGAAAATAGTATATTTCTACCATTTCATTAAATTTAAAAATGTGCAGGAATATTCAGAAAGTGTATTTTTATATTAGTAATATACCTTTATTATTTATTTTTCTACCCTTTTTGTTTATGAGATTAAAAATACAAACGTTTTTCATTTGTCATTTTTATACCGTGTTTGTAAGGCAAAATGCCCTTTATTTTTAACACGGAATCACCTTCTAAAATATTTTGCTTTTGTTTCAAAATTCCCTGTATAAGAAACAGGGCAACCAAAGGTAAGGCATTTTTTAAGGTTTTTAACCTTGGTTTGGTCTTTAAGATTTTAGTACATTTAAGAAAAATATTTGTAGGTAAATAAAAACTTGATCAGAATATATTATTTTACTTTCCGTTAGTTTGCTTTTCCCAATTTGGTTGGTGCATTTCGTCTCTTTAATAAATTTTAATAAACCCTTTGATAAAATCTTCAAGCTTGAAGCTTGTTTTCCGCATAAAAATAGAATAAGCCCAGTTTTTGTAGTACAATAGGTAATAATGTCATGAACAATTTACAAAGGCATTATACAGGATGTTTCAGAACTATGGGATCAAACTTTAAAGTTTGATTCCTTATGTTATTTTATGAAAAAATGTTCGAAGTTGTTTCCTTACTGAGGTACAGGGCGTTAAAATTTAAGAAAAAAATAATTTTTTCCAAATATTTTTAATATGCTTAGGCCGATTTGGATAAAATTTGGTACATTTATTTAAAGTGATCAGGCGCTTATTTAGCCCTAACCATATTGTTATTATTGGGGTGTGTCATTGGACACCGCAACTTATATTATTAAGAAAAATAGCTACGCCACTGACTTTCTGGACTTTTTAAATTTATTTTAATAATTAAGCAATATTACAACTTTTTAATTTTTTTTGTATTTACCCTTGTTTTCAAAAAAAAAAAATATTAAAGCTACTTTAATTTCTTCTAAAAAGTACCCATAGACAACATGATATTAAAAGCAAAATTAAAATAAAACAATTATTTGCCCCAAAATAAATTAGCAGTCGTGTATTTTATCAAAAATAGTCATTTTCCCTATTTATCAAGATCGATATTCTTTATTTTTTAATTTTAGATTTTATTTTATGCGTTTGGGGCTACTTTTTAGAATGACTTGGAGTGGTTTTATTTTTTTCTCGAAAACAAAGCGACATACGAAAAAATATAAGGGACAAAAAGTTGTATTATTGTCTAATTATAAAAACGTTAAAAAAATTCAATGGCGTACTTTTTTGCTCCATAATATAGGTTGTGGTGACCACTGAGACGCCACTATACCCAATAATAACAATATGGCTAAGGCTAAATAAGCACCTTATCACTTTAAATAAATGTACCAAATTTTATTTAAAGCGGCCAAAACATATTAAAAATATTTAGAAAAAACTGATTTTTTCCTAAATTTTAACGCCCTGTATCTCAGTAAGAAAGCAACTTCGGACATAACATAAGAAATAACACCTTAAAGTTTGATCCCATAGTTCTGAAACAACCTGTATTTTAATTTTGCTTATAAAACCTCATGAACAAAATATTTTAAAAGTAATTACGTGTCATTTAATAAGAGGTTTCTTTGTTCGATAACTATAAACTTAAAGAATGTCCCTTGTATTAAGAGACATGTAAATTAGTAAGGCATACATAATCTACACAAACACAACATTGTCCATACCTGATTTCTACCATCATCATTACTGCTTTATTACATAGTAGCTGCCTTGGTATCTAATGACCTACTAATTAATCTTTAAGTATCTACCCATAAAGGGACTGCTTTAAAGCAAACATACCAAAGAAATTTATGTAAAATGTATATGGTTTTCATTTATACGGGGTGTTTCTAAACAAATATAAAAAATTTTAGTAGGTGATTCCTTGTTCAAAATAAAGGGTAATTTGCTTTATAAACATGGGCTTAAAAGTCCACCATTTGGGAAATATCGCGATACAAAAGTGGCAAAATAAAAGTTTTTATTTTTTATCTCAAAAACTCACTGAAATAATGAAATTCTACAAAAATATTGTTATTATAAAAATACACTTTCTGAATATTTTTGGACGACGACTTACGGAATGACCTTGAAAAATAGAAATTTGGATAGCCTGAATTATTTAAAAACTTTTCTAACTCTTGTAGTGTTTTTATTAAACCTTCCAATTTCAAATAAAAAATAAAATGTAAATCACAACGTGCCGGAACGGGGAATTTATTTTATAAAAAAATTAATTTTGGCCAAATTAAATTAAAGATCTATCTTTAACAATCTATTGTAATCCTCTATAAGTAAAGAGTTGAAGTTCTATCTGTTATAATTTTTTAAATTATTGCGAAAACAATTTTTCGGCCTATCTTAGAGTTTATTTTAATGTTGCTTATTGTCGTTAACTTTATACAAAATTATATTTTAAACAGTTCACGGCAATTTTCGTTTCACGGTTGAAAAGACAGTATTACAGACACATCCAATCTATCGTACAACTTGGTGAACAGAAGGTTTTTTTGCAAAAAGTTTAGCATTAAATTGTTTATAAAAATAAATATCTGTGGGGAAAAAACTTTTGACTAAATGCTAAAAAGTAGTTTAAGAAACTTTTGTTAAAATTTGAGTCTGATGGATTTATCCGTTTTGGTTGGAAAAAAACACGTTTAAATACAAATTTAAGGTCGATTTCAAAGTATTTTGAAGGAGTAACAAATAATAATTATTTTTTTAATCTACAATTTTTTAATTAAATATTTAAAATCTTACGGTAACATAGGATTACGTCAATATGTTTAAAATTTAATGGGTGACTAATTTTAAATGACACATATTGTTTATTGTTTTGATGAATTTAAGCACCTGCTTACTTAATCACAAAATTGGTGATTATGTTTGTAACTTTTTTAAGGGTTCCTTATTCATATACTTTTTTCTAAGGCAAACCTAATAAACGTTTTAAACCTCAGAAGAAAAAACCTACGAAAATTCCTTAAAAGAGTACCTACTTCAACCACATACAAATTTATGAGCATTGACATTTTAATTTTACTGAAAATAATTTTATTTTCTTAGAAAACATATTTATTAAATTTTTTAAAGTGTTTAAATTAAAAAACATCACTTTTATCAAATGCTCGTGTGTATTTGGTATTTCATAAAATAATTTAAGTTTTACAATTAGAAAATAAAGAAAAACCTATAAATTGAACGTAACGCATTCTTTTAAATTTAAATACTCTGTAATGGATGTGCCTAGTTATTGCCTAAAAATGATTTAAGCTACATTTACAGGATAAATATTCCAATAGTTTTCAGTGCTGAATTTAAATAAAGCTTCATTTACAACCAAATCTGAAATTTCAAATTGATATTTAAATAGTTGATTAAACCTTACTTATTAAAACTGGATTTGACCACTTCTCAATCACAACTTCACTAAGTTTAACCAATTATTTAAATGTCAATTGAAAATTTCAGATTTGGTTGTAAATGAAGCTTTATTTAAATTCAGCGCTAGAAAACTATTGGAACATTTATTCCTTTTTTGTATTTGGAACTAGGCTCTTTATATAATAGACGTATTTGTTAACCTCTAATTTAAAAAGTGCTATATGTTAAGATTTAAAAAAAAACGAAAATGTTTAAGAATTTCATCGTACTAAAACTATATACGTGTCTTCGGAAGTTCTTAACAAATGGCAAACTTTTTATTATTAATTTTACAAAAAAATTATTGTTTATAAAAAGTCCTGCTTCATGAGAAAATACATTTCCACAAAAATATTTAAAGGTTGGATGTACAGGGTGGCTTAAAAATGACTTGTTTCAAATTAAAATACGGGTTATTTCCTAAGTACGGTACCAAACTTCAAGGGGTGATTTCTTATGTCATTTTATAAAGAAAAGTTCCTATAAACATATGTCCGGAGTTGCTTCGTTTCTGAGATACAGGGGTTAAATATTTTTTAAAGGTCTGTTTTTTAAATATCTTAAATACGAAGCCAGATCCAAAAAATGTAACACACCAAAAGTTGTATTTTTAGTTGCTTTAAAGGAAAAAACTATAAAAACTGCATAAAAAGCCAGTGGCGTACCTTTTTCTCTTAATAATATTGGCTGTTGTGCCCACTGTGCGCCACTGGCTTTTTATGCAGTTTTAATATTTTTTTCCTAAGCAACTAAAAATACAACTTTTGGTGTGATACATTTTTTTGTATCTGGCTTCGTATTTAAGAAATTTAAAACAAACAGACCTTGAAATAAATATTTAACGCTCTGTTCTCAGAAACGAAGCAACTCCGGACATATGTTTATAGGAACTTTTCTTTATAAAATGACATAAGAAATCACCCTTTAAAGTTTGGTACCGTAGTTAGGAAATAAGCTTTATTTTAATTTCGAAACAAGTAATTTTTAAGCCACCCCAGCAGGACTTTTTATGAAGAGACACTTTTTTTCGTAAAATTAATATTAAAAAAGTTTCCCACTAGTTAAGAACTTTCGAAGACATGCTGTATATGTGTATAATATGTTTTTCTTTTGTAACCAAAAGTTGTTTAAACTATTTATATTGTGACCACTAATCTAGGAATATACAAAAAATGAAAATCATGCTTTTAGTGGTAAACAACTCTAATGTTCTTCAAATAATCATTTAAAAAATCTGGTGACACCAGTTAACCGCAGATCTAAATTTTTCCACTGATAATTTCTATTACGAGCAGGTATATGATGCAGTTACAGTGACTAACATGTTTAATAAGTATCTTATTAATATAATTCAATATAAAAACGTCATTTAAAATCCCAGTAAAAGGTGTGTCCACCGTGGCAATGAATACTAATTAAATTAACTAACGCATTGCAACACACGGAGAAATCTTTGGATCGCGACTCAAACAAATATGGCGCGAAATGTGCTTTAAAAGACGTATAATTAAAAAATGCATTTCCTGTTATAAGAAAAGTATTTTTCTTTTAAAAAATATAAAAAATAGGTCTTTGAAAATACAAAAATACGAGTTTTAATAAAGCACTTACCTCTATATACGCTAAATCCCAAAATAAGGAGCGCACTTATTCCAATTTTTAACATATTGTCCACTAAAATTAAAAACTATTTAAAACTTTAAATAATGCTCAGCCAACCTGGGTATGTCAAAATACCACTAATAACATTAACATTTAAACGTTAAATGGCTAAAGAATTATAAACAACTTTTGCGTAACTGCGATAATCGAAAGCTCTAGTCCGATAGACAGAGAAAGAATGATGTCATAGTTTGGTTGGTACACTTTGATCTCGCTTATGGTACCTTTAGTTTACCTTGGCGCGAATCTTGGGTTCTCGACGATTACTCCCACTTCGCTGAATTTTTAATACAATGGTCAGTTAAAAAATTTATTAAATACCTTGCATTTTGAATGTGACTGTAGAATGATGTCATGCCGAAGAATTTAACATGCGCAGCGTAAGGTGAAGCCCCGTGATTTTGTTTACCTTTTCAACCTGAGTAATTTTTAGGGAAGCAGGTGTTTAGGACGCAGAGCAGTATTCTGCTGCTTATTAATGAGCTCCCATTGGGGTTATTTTAGTTACTTTTTTGTAAAAATGTGGCACTTTTTGG
Source organism: Listronotus bonariensis (assembly GCA_014170235.1). Lineage (NCBI taxonomy): Eukaryota > Metazoa > Arthropoda > Insecta > Coleoptera > Curculionidae > Listronotus > Listronotus bonariensis. Next base: position 142,389 of record JACEGR010001915.1, read on the forward strand.
TCACTTTTCGTTTTGTTTTTTGACACAACATTTTTGGGTTGATCAGTGTACAGAATCAGCCAGTTAGAAATGTAAACAAGCATTGCGTGGAAAGGAAAGGGTTAACCGCAAATGCCGGCATGTAAACATTTTGGGTGGGATGATTAATAGTGTAACCTTTGTTATTGCATTACTGGCCGATATACCATTAAGAATAGCTGATACAGTACATACTTTCATAAATGTATAGCTCAAGCAATGTACAAGTATGTAAATATGGTTATTGACTACTAGTCAAGACAACCCAAAATTCTGATTATTTTGGAAAATCACAGAAAATCCACCAGCTTGCACAATCGGGATACATTTGGTTGTTTTAAGAGGGTTATCTTTGTCCAACTAAAACAAATGTGATTGAATCTTTGTAATTTAGCTTACGAGACGAATTAAGAAGAAGTTAAAGTTTGAAGTTATGGATATTTAGTTTCTGGGATTTATTTTATATATTTTTGCCGGTTTTGTAATGCGAGGATAATTTAATAACTTTTGGCCAGAGACAATTTTTTAATTAAAGTAGGTCCTGAAAGTATTTAAGAGAGTAATTTAAGCAGTTATGTGTAAACGAAAATTTTAAAGTTTGGACATTGTTAATTTGATTTTAGAAGTTTCGAAAATTTTGAATAAAAAATAAAAAGAACTTCAGAATTGTAAATCCTAATTTAGCCAAGTTGATAATAGTGATACTTTTTATTCGGTCTGATTAAAAAAGAAACGGAATACCTACAGCAAACAACTTCTACCAAGAAAATAACCATTTTAATAAGTTTAAGTATTATTTTTTATTGGTGGTAACAAAACAATGTTTTTTGATTAAAATTCTTAAAATAAAACTGTAAAAGAATTTCCTTAAATTTTTAGTCATTTTTTGTTTTTAATTAATATTAAGGCTACAAAGTTGTCTTTTTTTAGTAATGTACCTACTGCTTATGTGCATGCTTTTTTATTTTATCCTTTTTAAAACAAATTTTCTTTGCCAAAATCCTTGTATACATCCCAGTTTAATCTGAAACTTTTATCAAAGGCACGTTACCCATATTTTTGTTTTTTTTTAATTTGTATTTTTAGCAGTAATACGTTGGTGTTTTTTTATGCATTAGCAAATAGTCCAGAGGCGCACTTACAGCCTTGCCGCCCGTAGGCTATTTTATTTTCGCCGCCCGTAGGCTATTTTAGTTTCGCCGCCCATTTCCTCATCTTTTTCCGTTTGAAAAAGTTGAGAAGAGCAAAAAAAAAAGGTCCTCACTTCCATTTCTTTCGATTGTGGGTACAAAGAATTCCAAATCCAACCAAAATTATTCATCATGAAAAAAATTTGAAGAGCAAAAAAAAAAAATAAAAAGGTCCTTACTTCCATTTATTTGCCGCCCCCAAAATCCGCCGCCCTAGGCTTCAGCCTACTCAGCCTAATGGCAAGGGCAAACAGTCTACAGGCTTTATACTTTTTTAACTTCGTTATTAACCATTACAACTCGACTTTTAATGCATATATGTATATAGGACAAACTTATTTTTTGTTGTTTTGAAAAAATTTTAAACGTATTGTTGATGTCATGGCCTGGGCAAAATAAAGAAAAAAAGCTTTGTGTATTAATATCTACTTATTTTTTTTTTTGGAAACCTTGTCTAAAATTACGGTTTTTATTGTTAGATATACAATTCTAGCCGCTGTTCTATACATAAATTGTAAGAATACCACAAAAATTAACAGTGCTTCCCTGCACTAAATTTCAGAAAACTTATAATTAGAAATACTGAGGGTACGGCATTAACTGTTTTATATGCCATGCAAAGGAGTGTCTCACCCTCGAACATAGTCGCAGACTATGTGATAGATAAAGCTTTTAAGCAGCTTGTATTTTATATAAAATTAATATTTTTGTTAAATTGTGTGGTAAAGTTTTTAATTTTATTCGCATTTGAAAAAAGATATTAGGAATCAGGTACTCATATGTATATGAACATACATTTTGTATCGTTATTGCAGAAAACATTAAAAAAAAGTTTTGTTTTCAAAATTAAAAAAACCTGTTCAAAAGTTATTTTTATTCCTTACCATTTTTTTTCACATTGTTAAATATAAAAATAATTTTCTCTTTTGCAAAATATTTTGTTTTTAAAGGCCCCATGTGAAAAAAAAATTCGATGAGTTTTGGTCATATGTTCGTATGCGAACTTAAGCTGATACACTGTATAAATGAGTATAGACTTTTAAAGGTAAAGACTTTTTTTAGGGGCGTAAAATTTATTCGTAGCTTCACAAAAGAAAATGTAAATATCTGTATATATATATATATATATATATATATATATATATATATATATATATATATATATAATAAATATTATCTAAAAGTATATATATTTAAGGGTAATTTCGTTGTAATTTGGCGATTTTATTTATAGCGTTGAATTAATTTACCTCTAACTAAGCGTCACGAACTCGGAGATCGAGGTCAAGGAATAAGAAAAAGAAAATAGAGATAAAACTAAAAAGTCAAAAATATTATGCTTAAATGGTAAGTCGGTTAAAAATCGCTACAAAACGGAGAGCCCTGGTTTTGCTTTTATGTTTATAAATGTTTTTGTTGCATACGAAATATGAAAATAAAAATAATTTTTATGGATATGTTCTGCTGTTTTATCAAAATAATACTTAAAACAACCTTAAACACAAATAAAAATATGTATGTAATCCCTACACAATAATCAAAATAAAGTTCTTGTTGTCTATGTAAGGTTAAAAAAATACAACCAGTCAAAATGACCACACTGGTGGCATTGTTCAATTATAGGAAGAATTATCCGTTTACGTGTATGAAAACCCATGAAAATTTTAATTAATGTGTAATTACCGGTGGTTTTTACTTATATTATCGGTAGATGCTGCTGTCCGGCGGATTTTCTTATAAAAATTAATAAAAACCGCCGAATAATAGTTAACCTAACCTCAATAATTAGTTTTTGTGGTTTTCTTAAATATTATAATAAAAAAATTAAGCTGTAAGACACGTTTGACACCTACGAAGATTTTGTCGAAGCTCTAAATAGATATTTAAAAGAAAATGTATTTTTGTTTTTCTTTTTGGGTAAAGCCAGAAGTATTTTAGCGGAAAAAAAACTGATTGTTACATAGACCCAAAACTAAAGTATCTATTAGCAATTAAGGTATGCATGTATTTTAAGGGGAAAAACCCCTAATCTACAGGAAAAGTAAAAAGTAAAAAGGAAAAGGAGATTGTTAATAAGAGGCCAAGGCAAGAAAATGACCCTTTATTAGCCTTACAGGTAATAATATAGGGGTAATACATTACCATTGGCTATAAGGAAAAGACGTAGACCAAAAGGTCGAGGTAATGCCACTTATACCATATTTGGATTAAGTAAAAAAAAATTATAATGATAAATAAAGGTGTATTTTATTATACCATGTGATGTAGTTTTATTTTCTATCTGGTATTACTCACTTACATCCAAAGGTTATTATTTTATATCGCATAAAACAAATTATAATATTGTTTTGTTCGATTGATTCTTTAGCAGGTATCCCTATTTGTCATCAAAATTATATAATGTCTGAAGATATGCAGGGTACCACATTTTAATTTTAAAAATACACTTTTTGTCTTACCTTGCATATCTTAAAACATAATATAATTTTGATGACAAATACGAATATCAGAGAATTAATATAACAAAATAAAATTTACATTTGTTTTATACGATGACTTATCTGCTTTAAAAACAAAAAAATTTTTAAACACCTCTAAAGAGCTTCGACAAAATACAAAACTATTGTAGGTGTCAAACGTGTCTCCCACTTTATTTTTGTGTGTTGACTAATAAAAAATACTATATATAAGAATAAAACCACAATTAAACTAAACGCTTACGGCACAGCAAAATAAATAATTATTAAGGTTAGATTACGTATTATTCGGTAGTTTTTATTAGTTTCTATAAGCATGGCCGCCAGACGGCGGCATCTACCGATAAGATAAGTGAAAACCACCGGTAATTACAAATTAATTTAGATTTTCCGCGGTTTTCATATACGCAATTAGATAAAACCGCCGGGCGGCGGTTTTTTCTTATAATTGGGCATTACCAATATTTTATCTTACTTGTCATATTACTCATAAACTGAACTTTAATATTTTTAATGTTTGCATTATAATATATAATATCTTTCCTGACATGATGGTGAAGGAATATTCATTTTTTATTTACCATTTCTATTTACTAACTAACTAAC